>DWAP01003157.1:0-12387 GCA_018230625.1 Heliconius eleuchia
ATATTTTCTAAAATTTCAGTGGTTACTGTTCTCTCTAAGTTTATTCCACGGTGTGGTACTAGAACGAAGGAAGTTTGGTCCCCTCGGCTTCAATATCCCATACGAGTTCACCGATGGAGATCTGCGTATATGTATATCTCAGCTACATATGTTCCTTACAGAGTATCAGGAAGTGCCGTTGCGTGTTAGTTGCTTGAGATGATTTCTTTTATGTAAATATATGTGTACAACCATCTGATGGAGTGATTATCTGATCAGCTTTACGCTGTATTCCTCACACAGCAAGGTTGACAGAGGGAACTTAGTGTTAAGGTACTCCGTTCACGAGGCCTGTTAAGTTTGGAAACTCAACGCCGGTATTTTGCTTTGGTGCCAGAGCGAGGAAATGGTAATATTAAATATTTCTTTTCCTCCTATGGGAATCAAACTCACAACCTGTCGCAGGGGCACAAGTGAGTGACTGTTGTGTAGCACCATATGTGCCTTTAAAATAAGTAAATATTTCTTTAAAACTTTTAATATATTTTCTAAACTTCAATACAGATGCTAACATACACGGCGGGCCACATAAACTACGGCGGCCGGGTGACTGACGACTGGGACCGACGGTGCCTGCTGTGCCTCCTCGCTGACTACTACGCCACTAGTGTTCTAAACGAAAGATGTATTTTCGATGAGAGCGGGGCCTATAGACAGGTCGTTATTGTTATTTATTATATTTTTGAATAAATTAATAAAATGTGTCACATATTAGGTATATTTGGTGCAGTATTTTGTCTTACTATACTATACAATGACGACTGTAAACGCGACAGGTTGTGGGTTCGATTGTCAATCGAGAAAATTGGATATTTTCATTTCTTCTCTCTGGCAAAGGACGGCGTTGAGTTTCACCACTCAACACGCAAAGCCTCAAGAATTCGGTGGAAAATGGGGAGAGCAAAGTGTATTAACATTAGGCTCCCTCTGTCTACCCTGCTAAATGCGGGATATAGCCTGAAGCTGAAAAAAAAACACATTAATAGTTATATATAAAATTTTCAGCAACCATCTTCATCCACAATAGATGATTACACTAAGTATATAAGGACTCTACCTCTAAACGACGATCCGTCTCTCTTCGGGCTCCACAGCAACGCTAACATTAGCTACGCCATGTCGGAGACCATGTCGTGTATAAGTGAGTTATTTTATCAATTAAATATATAGAGGTCGTCGTGGCGCAGTGGCACAAGGACGTCACTGCTATAGAATCCTCCGAGTAACGGTCTTCTCATAAGGCTGGAAATTTGCAGAGTGATGAGTGATAGCACGCTGAGGCCAACGACCAGGGCCTAGCAGGCATCTCCCCTACACTTCATCAGCCCTTTTATTTTTTAAAATGTAAAATTACTAAGATAAAAAATTACTTAAGCTTCAAATTTTAATATCGTTTAGTTTCATCTATACTAATATAATAAAGCGGGAGAGTTTGTTTGCTTGTCTGCATATTTCTAGTCTTCTAGAGGAAGACCGTTACTTGGAGGGTTCACTAGCAAGATGTAGAAGAGAATGATTTATTATTTATTAATATTTTAAGCCCAAACTCGGGGAAAATGGGAAAAGGAGGGTACTCTTTACCTAACCTGCTATATATGCGGGGCAACGTGAGGCTGTTTTATTTTTTTATTTAAATTGGTATTTTCAAGATATTTTTTACCTATATTAGAAAGAACTTAAATATCCTACCTAGTTGTTGCTTTGATTAATTTAAAAGATATTTTGTATTGGTAATATGGATCGAAGTAATATGCATGTATGCATTATCGTTGAATTCCAATTGGTGGTTAAATTTGTTAAAATTATTTTGTTAATGGGAACTTGCTAAATATATTTATTTATGTTATTTATATAAATAATATTAGATATATTAATAATAAGCCAAAATGAAAATACAAACGAAATGAACAAATTATATATATTATTTTGTGAATGTAAAATTAATTATTATATTTTATCTAAGTAAAACAAAAGCATTAAATGTAAATTTAAAGAAAACAATTTTATTATTATAAATCATTAAATTAATTATCAGAGGCCAGTCGTGGCGCAGGGGCACAAAGTGTGACTGCAAGATCGATTGGTTGTGGGTTCGATCTCCACTCGAGGCAATTAAATATTTATTATAATGCATATTTTCGTTGCTCTGGTGTCGAGACAAAGAGCGGCGTTGAGTTCCACCACTCAATACGCAATGTTTCAAATTTCGGCGGAAAGTGGTAAATGGAGTGTCTTAACACTAGGTTCCCTCTACCTACTCTGTTGTGTGCGGGATGATTTAATTTAATGATTTTCAAACACCTAAATATTAACTTTCTTATAATAGATACATTAAGTAGTTTACAACCAAAAGAAGTGAGTGGCGAAGGCGGTCTCAGCGCCGAGGAGATGACGGAACGTGCCGCGATAGAGATATTAGAGGTTCTACCATCATTACTAGACCAAGCTTATATAGCCACCACGTGAGTGTGTGATGAGTTATCAAATTTATTATAATCAATTAATATTGCCTTTATCAGTGGTTAGAGGCCAGTCGTGGTACCAGTGTGCGATTGCAAACGTGACAGCTTGATGGTTTGCTTCCTACTCGAACAAATGAAAATATTTAATATATTAATTTCCTCGCTCTGGCAAATAGAGGCAAAGCGCGGCGTTGAGGTTTACCACTCACACGTAATGCCTCTAGATTTCAGCGAAAAGGGGAACAGAAGTGTCTTCAAGGGAACGGAGTATATTAAGACAAGGTCAAGGCTTGAACAGTCTCTTGACGGCGTGGGTTCGAGGCCCGCCACGTTGTTTTACGTTTTCTATTATTATACGAAGTTTTATTTATTTAAGCTTTATTAGCTTTATTTATTTAAGTCAACTGTTAAGAGATATTTTTACAGGTATCCCGTTTCTTATAAAGAATCGCTTAATACAGTGTTGATACAAGAAGCGATACGATATAACAAATTGTTGGCAGTGATTAATAGCTCTTTGAAGTAAGTAATCTTGTCTTAAATGTTTTTTTTTGGTAATTAGAAACCAAGCAATCAATTAAATGAGAACTGACGAGATTCTAATGTAAATTAAAATATTAAAAGACTCTGCGTATGGTAACGTATATTTTAATATATTACTAGTAAACTCGTGTAAAAGAGGGTAAATTTAGGTGAAAAAGACTATAAGAGCAATGAAATCGAGGACAGTTGCGTATAGTAAACGTCCCTTATTGGATGGAAACTCGTGTGAAGTATTTTTATTGGGGGATACATATCGCTTATTGCAATTACGCCTCCTTGAAACCGACCAGACGCTCTGACCACTGAGCCATACGTTCGTGGTTAGAGCGTCTGGTCACTCATATACTATTATTAAATAAGTCAGAGAAAACGGGGAGCCAAACGCTACGGTCTTTACATACATCTTTTTCGCTTTGTCCACCGTCATCAACAAATATTATTATACTTATTAAGAAAACGTATAAAAGTTTGAACGTAGCGGGAGTCGAACCCGCGCCTCCTGGAAACCGACCAGGAAATATTATTATTAAATTCTATCCATATTTAATTATTGCAATTTCTAGAGACCTACAAAAAGCTTTAAAAGGTCTTGTGGTGATGTCGGAAGCATTAGAGAGCATGTCCGGCAGTCTCGCACGCAACGCGGTACCAGACATGTGGAGCAATCGGGCTTATCCATCTTTGAAACCGCTTGGTTAATTTCTTTTGTTTAGAACTAATGTTTGCTAAAATATAAGTGAATAGGTGTATTGCTAGAACTAGGTGATATTTGGATACATTTCATATTGGAAAGATTAAATAATTTATTATTAAAAGATAACTAAATACAAAGTAGTACTTTAAATTTGAATTTATAGTATTTTAAGTATATACGAGCTGTGTCTTCTCGCAACTCGCATTCACCTTCAAACAATTCAGATATAGCGCTAGCAAATGCTAAATATAGTTTACTACGTCCTGGTTCAATCGTTAATTACGTATTGCATACCAGCGTGGGATGGTGTAAATAATTCTATTCTCCTATCACTAAAAATAGTACAAAGATACATTCTCATGGTCATGTTAACTAAATTAATTCGTTTCCCAACAAGAGACTTGCATCAGACATGCAAGGTATTAACAGATCGACAAGTTCTCTCTACTGTACTACGAAAATATAAAGATGTATTCTTTTGCTGCTTAGTACAGGTGCAATAAGGGCAGATTTGACAAAATATATCAAATAGAATTGTATCGTATAACATCTTCAAATCGAAAATATTATTATTTAAGTTCCGTTGTATAATGATATTAATAATAAAATAAATATATAGTTTTTAACTTCTCGCGAATGTAAAATTAAACTATCTAACTGGTTATATTAACATTAAGTTACGATCAGATGGAAGAACTGTTGCACATTAGTTATGATTTTAGTATCTTGTGTATACAAGATGTTGAAATAAATAAATATAATTAATATTATTTACCAGCGGCCTGGGTCAAAGATCTGTGCCTCCGCGTACAATTCATGCAGCACTGGGCGGACGGTGGCATACCCAAAGTGTTCTGGATATCCGGTTTCTACTTTCCACAGGCGTTCCTCACTGGTGCCCTTCAGAACTATGCAAGGAAACATGTGATTGCTATAGACACAGTAGCTTATGCTTTTGAGGTATTATGTTTTAAATTTTTACATTTGATTTTGACTTGACTTTCTAAGTACTTTATTAAAAAAAAGGAGGAATTTGTAAATTTTTATGATAATTTACTGTCTATATCCGATGCGATCCGTATGCGATCAATATGCCAAAAAAAAAATATTTACTCTTAAGCGAGGAGTGACGTTTTGTTGTTTTTTCCGACTTAATATGTCATATTAAATATCTTATCTAGGCTTTGCCAGGCCCTCCCCAAAAGAAACCGGATGACGGTTGTTGTGTAAGTGGACTGTTTCTCGAAGGCGCGCGGTGGAATCTAACCGATATGGCACTCGAAGAGAGTAGGCCAAAGGAATTGTATACTGGTTAGTTAGAATTAAGTAATAATTACCACAGGCGTACCAAGAGGAGCGGCATGGTGGGCTAAACCCACCCCAGAATAGTCTTGTGCCCATGCCAGAAACGTAAGTAACATTTTTGGAAATGGCGCAATACCAAAAAGTTACTCTGAAACATTTAAAGAAAAACTTTAACACGAATAGATTTGTTTAAAACTAAAGTCTAGCCTCAGTTGAGTCCAGGAATGAATTATTATTTATAAATATTTTAATTTCTTCGCTCTAGCAAAGAGGCAAAGCGAGGCGTTAAGTTCCATCATTCAACACGCAATGCCTCAAAAGTTCGGGGAAAAGTGGGAAATGGAGTATCTTAACATTAGGTTCCCTTTTCTTACCCTGCTATACACGGGATACAGCGTGAACCTGCAAACACATTTAATTATTAAATGCATTAGAGAATAAATCGTTGAGCTTAGGTACATATTGAATTAGTACCAATTAATTATAATTTATCATACATGTACATACTTAGCAATAAAATTTTATTTACCGTACATATATTATGGGAAACCATTTATTAGTCATGCTTGGTTTAGCTATTAGCTCAATGGTATTATTTTCATGAGATGTATGAAATTAAAATATATCTATGATTTTATGATTTATTTGTGTTTGAAGAGCCTTTTTGAGTGAAATAAATATATTAAACTAGTACTTACTTATGGATTTCCCCATAGGGTCGAATCAAAATACTTGAAGTACTAAATAAGGCACGTATGACAAAAGATACATTCTTAGAATGATAAAAATATTTTTCGCTTATTACCAGACTGACAGACAAAATCCAATAAAATTATTGATCGTAACGCGACGTTTGTGGATTCGATTACCATTTGACGTCAGACAAACTCAAATATACCTATGTAAGTTATTTACATAACCTATCTATATAATACACACAAAATTTCTAACAGAAATGGCAATAATCTATATGAAGCCAGAACAAAACCACCGTCTCGCGTCCGGTCTATACGAGTGTCCGACATACAAGACACTCCTCCGCGCGGGTACTCTCTCCACGACCGGACACTCCACCAACTACGTGATGACCATCGAACTGGTCACCCACAAGCCGCAAGCGCACTGGATCAAACGTGGAGTTGCTTTGTTTTGTGCTTTGGATTATTGAAGTTTATGATATGATATAATAAAGATTTTTTTGTATACTGTTTTTTAATTCATTATTTTCAAATTGTACCTAGAAAAACATGATTTTGTTGTAAAGTATTTTTTAAATATTTTTTATTATTATGTAAAATATTTTTCTAGAAGGAAATATTATTCAAATCAGTGACATTAATTTTTAACATCATTTTCAACTATTTTTCACAAAAACATTGTATACATTCAATATGTATGTGGAATGACACAGGGCACTCTTTCCACGACGAAACACTATCAACTTGATATATTCCCACAATCTGCAAGCGTACTGGATGAAAGTTTTGGATTCGATTCCACTTTGAAATTAATTGTGCCACTCATAACGCCTCATGAATTGAGCGGAAAGTGGAGAACAGGAGGCCCCCTCTGTCTACTTTGCTAGGTGTTAGATACAGGGTGAAACTAAAAAAAAATAGTATTAGGACATCAAGTTCTCTACAGTTCCGAGTTGTGATTTAATTCACAACCAATTCAATCACTACTTGGAATTGTGGAGTGCTTAGTTTACGTCAGTCAGCTAAGCGATGGTTGCAATAAAAATAAACGGTAAAAAAAAGAAATTAACCTGAGGATTAAGTGATTAACTAAAAATCTATTATAATATAATTATAGCAGTAGATTTTAACACCCAAGAGCGATAAAACAGACCAAGAATTTGGAAAATGCCAGATTTACCTGATAAAAACAGATTCTCCAATATACGATGGCGCTATAACCAATTAAGCTGTACTACTAAAAGTTTAAATTGAAATAGACTGTAGTAGAGACCTAATTCTCCATAATGCTTGAACACATTAAATCAAGCATGTTGATGCATAATTTCATTGATTTCGTATACACTTTCTGATTGATATGAAGATTATAACATTTTTTGGCTAAGTGATGAGGATGACTGTAATCGCGACGGTTGCTGGTTCGAACCCCACTTGGAGAATGTTTAATTTCATTTCTTTGGTCCTGTAAAGTGATAAATCACGTCGCTGAGTTCCGCCACAAAACACACTACACTAGGTTCATAAAAACTGTATTGTGACGAAGGTAAATAAGAAAAGTGAGTGGTAAGGGAAGTAAGGGGAGACCTCGGTTGACTTTCGAACACACAATATCAAAGATACTGGAGGAAGGTGACGTAAAAAGAATGAGGACCCATCGAAAGGCATGTATGAAGAGGTTGGTTGGTGACAGTGGACGAGGCGAAAAAGGTATGTAGAGACCGTAGCGTTTGGCGCTCCGTTCTCTGTGACTACCCCGCTAGGGATAAAGCGTGAATTTAAGTTACTATTGTGTATAATTATTATAATCATTATAAATAATTATTGTTAGTTATATCATTTTATATTATATTACATTGAAGTACAAACATATTACATATCGGGTGGTATTATACAGAGGCGAGGTATTATATTATTTGTTACAATATATCACAATTAATATTATATCAAAATAAATTATTCAATTTCTTATCAGACAAAACTACATCAAATATGACTAGAGCAAGTAAGAGTGATACTAAAATCTGTATTTGGGTCAACATCGTTACACTCGTTTGTAACTGGGTCAGGCACCCTCCTAACTTATGGGTTCCTCTGGAATGTGGTATTCACTAATCGTTTAATCAACCTGATATATGGGTTTTTATTTTCACATGCTCATTTTTTCACAACATATTTTTCATGACATGTGAAAAGAGGCCGATCGCGGCGCACAAGCGTGTGACTGTGTGTGAATCGAACCCACGACCGTCACGTTTACAGTCAAACGCTGTGACGATACTACAACGGTCTCTTTAAATTTACTAAATGTTACATTTAATCACAAAATGAATGATTTAAATTGTCTAACGATTAATAGCAATAGTACAATTAACAATGGCCTAACAACAAAATGCTCATAACTAAAACATGTTTCACAATAATTTCTACAATTTATTAATGACGAATAAAATTTTGGTCCTTAAATAATGTATGACAGGAATTAAAAAATTAAATATTTTTACACAACAAGTGAACGCAACAGATTATGAGTTCGATTCCCACTCGAGGAAATGAAATATTTATTTTCATTACTTTCGTTACTTACTTTCATTACTTCTCTTAGGTATCGAGGCAATGCACGTTCAGTTTCGCAACGCTCACATAATTCAGCGGAAAATAAGGAATGGAGTGTCCTAACTCTAGGTTCACTCTTCCAGCCCTGCTGTGTGCAGGGTACAGTGTGAAGTTAAACAGAATAATATCACTTTTATTTTTCAATAATTTTCTATTAAATGCAGCTGCATTTTATCTCATCCTATTGAGTCCTCATTTACATTCACAATTTGATAAAGAATTCCAGTTTTTTAGTTCCACTATGTATTTCGCAATTCGACGAACAGGCATAGGGAATTTAGTGTTAAATGGCTCCACTCTCCAATGTTTCGTTATTTCTTAGAAACTTTGATATAACAGATATTTTCTTCTATAATTTTTTGTAATAAAATAATTATGTCTCATATTACTACTACCATACTAATAAACGATACGTGTATAACTATATTTTTTATTTAGTTTTGTGCTATATTTCACATATAACATTTTTTACTATACACCTAATTCATTACTAATATTTCAAATGTAAAAGAAATGTGAAACCATATTAAGAAAATATCTATTTAAGTCATGAAATACTTTCAAACGACTCGCAAACTCTATTCCTCGTTATACAAAATAAAACTTATAGAAAGTACCCGCTATGTAAATTACCCCCCAGATGATTAAAATTTCGAAAATAAATCTTAACAAACTACAAAAGATTTATATTTAACTTAACCACAATACATCTCTCTTGGGTATATTTACATATAAATTTACAAACAATGAATGCCTGTTCAGTTGTACATTTATTTTTCATTAATTTTAATTGAAAACATATAAATTGTTTTTTTTCTCGTAGCTCAGTGTTTACATTTACACTTTGTTTTTCATTACGTATTTGTATAAAACACGTGGATGCAGATCATATTTGAAGAAATCGTAGATATATGTGAAAAAGGCAATGGAATTGTGTCAATCAGTGATTCCTAAAGAAATTTCCGACACAATTCATTTCTTTGTTGGTCCTAATCTTTAAAGCTTCTAGCAGGCTGCTCCTTCTCTATCGAGTGGAAGGGAGCGACGGTCATAGGTATTCGCAAGCCTAAAATACAAGCCAATCCCTTCAGCTGCAGACCTATCAGTCTCATTAGCAGCTTAGGGAAAGTAAACGGGAGAATAATTCTTAGTAGATTAAAAGAAATAGTCCAGACAAAACAACTGCTCATCAACGAGCATCTCGGCTGTAGATCACACCACTGGTCCACCAAGTTCACCGGCTAACGGAACACATTGCAAAATACAACGTCTAAAGATCGACCCGAAATGACACGGCTGCCATTTTTCTAGAAATAGTCAAAGCCTTCGACAAGGTCTGGCACAACGGCCTGCTCTTTATTCTCCGTCGTATGGCTCTGCCAGACTCTCTCGTTCATAAAGTAATATATCCGGGAAGTATGTTTAGTACAGACGGAAGATACGAAATGGATTTAGAAAGGCAATCGCTGCCGATATCAGAGAGAGAGAGAGAGAGAGAGAGAGAGAATGCGCAGATATGATATTTTATAGGATATGCGGAGTTAAATTAGATAGGTAGACTGAATCCGTAATGAAGAGATACTTAGACGACGATAGATGACGATTGAAGTTGTACTTTACAGGAGATACATCAAGAAATACTGTAGGATATATCACAAATACAAAATGATCTTGCCTATGAGCTGCGCTGTTTGCGGAGGCGGTTTAGTCACGGAATGACCGACCCCAACGCTAAGACGACGTTGACATTTTCAATATGTTAATGATATTCATATTATTGTTTGGTTTTTTGCTTTATTCGCGTATTTGGGAAGTAGATATGGTTTTCTTGGTTAGTTAATAATTATTAACTAGAATATTTCTATTTGTTTTATTCTAGTTCTAGTATTCATAAATGTAATATAAGAAATCAGTCGTGGCGCAGGGGCACAAGTGTGCCACTATAAACGTGATAGGTTGTGGATTGTAAATTTAGTTTGATGCATATCTTCTTATTCGGTAGAGTCTACCCGTTTCCAAAAATGTATATCCATTTTCATTTAAAATGTGTAAAATTGCGAATATCAATTATTTTTTAGTATATAGTATTGATTTAATTTTAATATAGTATTTAAAGAAAAGGGTTATAGGGAGACCTCGGTTGATCTTCGAAAACACAATATCAAAGATACTGGAACAGTCACGTAGAAAGCGTAAGGACCCCACGGAGGGCATGTATGAAGAGGTTGATGAAAGTGGACGAGGTGAAAGAGGTATGTAGAGACTGTAGCGTTTGGCGCTCCATTCTCTCTGACTACCCCGCTATGGATAAAGCGTGAAGTTAAGTTAAATTAAGTTTAGTATATGCAGTAAAAATAAACTATGACGTAGTGCTACTATATACTAACTTTTTATGTTACAGTCAAAATAAACTAACGGACCACTAAGCTCTTTCACAGAATAACTATCTATTTAGTCATAAATTATGGAAATGTTCATATTTCCCTACATCAAGTAAAGTTAAAGCTGAGTGTTCGTATACGATATATGAACGTGACAGCTAGTGTCAGTGAGTGTGACAACGACAATGTTCCTGATCTACTCACGTGAAAAACGCCACGTGTGAGGATGCTTTTTAAGTTTTAAGTAACAAGCGTTTTATTTTTTTATCTGACCGGTAAATGAGGCCAGTCGTGGCGCAGGTGCACAGGATAGGTTTTAGTCGAGTCGTCTAGGTAAGGCGCAGTGTTGAGTTCTGCCATTCAATGCCTCTAGAATTCATCAGTGTTTTAATGGGAACGGAGTGTCTTAATACTAGATTCCCAAGATCCCTCTACCTATCCTACAGCGAGCGAGCCAGCGATAGAGCGAGAAGTTACAAACATGAGATGTTAAATACGCCATAACGAAATAGTAACAACACCAGCAACTTGTAAGATGGAAAGTCTCCTTTTTTAACCGTTCCCGTAAGAATTTCGAGAGATGCCTTTTAAGTGATCCCCTAAATTCCCAAATCTACCTATCTAAATTAAACTTGAACTTTCTTAATCCAGTAGTGCTATCAGTGTGTACTCTGTCAATCACTCAGTAACTGGACAGTTTTATATTCATACGTATAAATATTCATTCGTTTACAAATTGTCCCAAACACCAACAGTTCCGAAAGCACTGCATAGAGGACTTCTAAATCATGTTCAATTTTGCCACTTTGTTGCCTTGTTATTTTACTTTTTTTTTTATTTAGTCACTTTTATTTTGTTTTTTTTTTGTTGTTTGAATAAAAATTTAAAGTTTGCATGAACATTTGTTGTTTATACTTCCAGGCCGGCACAGTGGTACCGAATCTGACTGTAAATGAGACAAGGAATAAATAGTTTTCATTTCCTTGCTTTGGGAACAAGAGAAAAAGCGACGTTAAGTCCCACCACTCAACACGCAATGTTTCGGAAAGTAGACATACCATAGGGAATAGAGTGTCTCTGGCTTCATGCAGGATGCTGTACATATCCAGGTGGATATGTACAGGTGGAGGGATTCTAATATCAAGACAATTCATCTTTTAATCCTGGCATTACATGTTGAGTGGTGGAACTTAACGCCGCTTTCCCTTTTCTCTCTTCAAAGCTGCGCTTTGACTTGCGCGTGGGAATTGAACTCACAACCACTCAGACATTTACAGTCGCACGGATGTGCCATTAAATATTATCAATATAAAATATTATATACTATACTTACTACTATATACTACCATACTTCCATTTTTACGATATTTTACTATGTTTTATGGTTATTTCTTTCGGGATAACATCGTAAGCGTTCAATTTTTTCAATATAATTTATAGAATTATAGTACAAAAATATTATGGAGAAGGAATATTTTAAAACATATCTTTATATAACAAAGAGCAGTGATTGAAACTAGTTTCATTTTAAAAAATATTACCAAACTTTTTAATTCGATAATGTTCATTAAAATGAATAAATAAATCAGCTTCACGTTGTATCCCGCACACAGCAAGGTAGGCAGAGGGAACCTTGTGTTAAGACACTCCGT
>DWAP01003158.1:0-12387 GCA_018230625.1 Heliconius eleuchia
AAGTATCATTGTAACAACTGCTGGTTAACCTTTTACAAATAAATAAATAAATAAAAAACTCAAACCCGCGCTTTGTCTTAAACACGAAAGCGAAGAAATGAAAATATAAATTTAGATAAATATTTAATTTCCTCCAGTTTGGATCGAACCCACAACCAATCGCGCTTACGGTCACACTTTGTGCTCCTTTAAAAATACATTATTTAATTATTTAAAAAATAGATTTGTTACATGGCTGTTAGTTACTTCACGTAGTCTTCCATAATACTGGTAATTACTCCTTTGCATTATTGCGTGTCACTGCAAATAATCAACCAGTTATATTATATTGAGCTGTAGCGTATTCTATTAAACACTGTATTTAGCGCCTATCGCGCGATTTGATAAAATTAAAAAAACACCTTATAAAATGTCTCTAAAAATATATATTTTCTTGTAATAAAATGTAATATTCTATTTAACATGTAACTTTTAGGCCAGTCGTGGAGCAGGGCACATGCGTGTGTAAGCGTGAAAGGTTGTGGGTTAAATTCGCAATCGAGAAAAATCAATATTTAATACTTTAATTTCTTAGCTTTGTCGGCGAGGCTAAGGGCGGCGTTGAGTTCCGCCACTCGCATTGATGTGTCTTAACATTAGGTTCCCTTTGCCCCACCCTGCTATGTGCTGGATACAGCGTGAAGCAAAAAGAAATAAAATTTTATTTCAATTGCCCATCTTGCAATGAATAATGCAATGTGTTTTTACGATGCGGGAAGAACAGTGCCTTAACATTAGGTCCTATCTGTTTATATATTTATAGAGCATGATATTTTTAGAAATCTCATTTACAATGGAAAAAACAATATGCAAGCGTGGGGTCTCATCGTGTTGTTGGTGTCGAAAGCGGCGGGACACAGTCCGGAAATACCCGACATGGAACAAGACAAGGCGGCCGGAGTGTTACACAGGTAGGTATTATTTACTATTATTTTAGTATTTTAAATTACATGTAATAAAAATTTCGTTCTTTCATAACATTTTGAAGAATTTACAAAAATCCAATGTAAAATTTTTGAACAGAAATACGACAAAACAGTATTTCTCCCATTCTACTACATTTACTTTAAAAAAATAATTCCACATTATAAAGGGAATCAAAATTAATAGAGTACTTCCGGTTGACCTAGAATTATAAAATTAGACCGTTAGTATGTACAGGTAGTACCTACTAGTTCAAGAATAAACGTGAAAGTTATAAATTAATGGTTTAATCCTAAAAAATAATAGCCTTAAAAGAAGGACAAAATTTGGTATTAAAACTGCTAGTTCAAGTCAGGTATCAGATGAAAGGGCTCTGACTAAGCTTGGATTCTCGAGACCTCCATTTACCTTTCTTATAACCAACTAGCTATTTAGTTAAGTTCCAAATTCCTTACTATTTAGTTATCATCTTATCTATTCCGTGCTGCCTTCCAATTTGTCATATTTCCTCAGAATAAACGCGTTCTAAGCATTACGATGAGATGAGATGAGATAACTAGAAAATACTTTTAAATGGTTTTTGAGTATTTCAAACTATATGGTGATTTTCCTTACAGCCAACGCGCGTTAGCCGAAGTAACAGAGATGATACGGACTTCCCACCTCGTGCATAAAGGCCTGGTCAACATGAACGCTCGACAAGCGGTCGCGGGGGAGCCCAACGACATGATGTTCGGCAATAAGATCGCTTTACTAAGCGGTGATTATCTATTGGCCAATTCTTGTTCTGAACTCGCTAGTTTGAGGTAAGTTTTGTTTTAACTTACATTTTAGGTTATTTATTAAAAATTTAAGGTATTTATGTAGATTTTTTTTATATTTAGACATTTTTTCCATTTTAGGGGATAATTGCTAAAATGTTTCCAACATTACCTTTATTAACTAGTTGACCCGCAAAATACGCATAGCTTTAGCCGCCTGTGACTGTGCCACTGTCTACAAAAGTTTATATCAATGTAATATAGATTTTTTTAATAAACGTATTATTATAAAAAATATTAAAAAAGATTTCATACTCCTTTGGAAATTAATAATTTTCAGAAAGAATGGATTCAAAATTTTTATTCACGTATTGAGATAATCATGATAACATAGATTATATTTTTTCTTTATATATATATAGAAATTACATAAAACATTTTTTTTTATTAGAAAACGTAGTTTTTTTAATAAGCCATAATTGTCGGAGAATCATGCGCGATAGTTAATTAAAATGTATGTATGTATATATTTTCGGTTATAAAATGTAAATTAATATAATAACCTTTTGCATATCTCACGCTTGCAATTGAAGAACCGGTTATGGACTCAATATAAAATGACTTAAGAAAACTAAAAGCTTTTTATTTATATTTAGGTAGATGTGAAATATATTTTTCCATTTCGGGTGTCTCCGATATGTAGGTTGTAGCGGTGTTGAGTTCCGCCACCAAATACACAGTGCTTCCAGAATTCAGCGGAAAGTGGGGAGCGGTTGTCTTAACACTGGGTCCCATCTGCCTTCCTTGCCACATGCGTCACAAAAACATTGTTTTTAGTATAATACTTTAGAGAACCTACAAAAATATTTTTAGTTTATGCATCGATAATTTAACTGCATGCGTCACACCGATGCTTAGGGCTTTGGAGAGTGCGGTGTAAAAAACATTACGTACCTATTTTTTTTGCAGAATTTTAGGATATGACATGCTTTAAACCAGGAGTTCCCAACCTTTTCTTGATCAAGGACCACTTTTATATCATTCTTGGTAGCAGGGACCACTATAAATGTAGGTATAACAAAAATTAACTGTGCTAATTAATCAGAAACTTCGCCTCACCATCCCCAGAGATAAAATTAAAATCGTTCGCGGACTATATTTAGGCTTCTGCGGGCCACTGGTGGTCCGTGGACCACTGGTTGGGAACCACTGCTTTAAACATTGAAATGAATCATATAAAAGAAAGTAATATTTTGAACAATTTTTCCCCAAACGACGTTTATTTCAAGGCCAATAGTATTTTTCGCTCCCCTTTCTGTAATCTTTGATTATTTTGTATAGCAAGGTAGAAGGAGGGAACCTAGAGACATCCCGTTCCTCATTTTGTGCCCAGTTTTAAAATTACATCATTTCGTGTTAAATGGCAGAACTTGACGTCGCGTTTTGACTTCACAGACTCGCCTGTGGGAAATTTTTTTCTTTAAATTAAAATTATTTCTTCCCCGAGTGGAAATGGAACCCACAACCATTGCGTTTATAGCTGGACGGACTCCTATTATCTCACGATGCCCTCAATGATTGAACACATCATTGATTTTGTTATATCTATCTAACATTGATACAAACTCAGTAACGTTGTATTTAATCAGTTATAAAGAAGATTTGTGATAACTCATAATCGTTTCTCAAACTTAATTAAATGAAAGTATTTAAAATTATTGCGCAAAGTAATTTGGTAACAGTGAAGCTCTACCGCCATTTCTCCTAGAATGAGTCCACCACAAATTTTTTACAAGTCTAGGTTCGCTTCCGTAACAAAAAGCGTTATTTTAGTTGCTGTTTCGTTTTATATAAGTAAAATATTATTTTTAACGTTCTCGATAGCGAGCGTCGAGTATATTGACTCATGCTGTAAGCACGGAGCGTAACGCACACGATTACAGTAACACACAATATCATGTAGATAATTGCTTTACTTTTAATTATCCGGTAAATGCTATGTAATAAAGAAATCTTATATTAATAATTAAGACATGTTCTTCATCCAATCTATTTATTATTAAACGATATATTTCATAACTATCTTATTCTATCAAGTGAAAAATTAGAGACTGAAAATGTTTCAAGTTGAAACCTCCAACATTACCTAATGCACCCCTATAACTATATATACCTAAAAAATATTTACTTTTATTATGTAAAAATGGCGCAGTGGTGCAATATGACATTTTTATTTGTTATAAACGCGACAGTTGTTAGTTCGATCTCCAATCGGGATAATGCTACGCTAATCAACACGAAATCTCTCGAAAGTTGTTTAATGAGGGAAACGTGTGCCTTAAACATTAGGTTCCCTTTGTTTATCCTTTTATAATAAAAAAAATCTAATTAAATCAGCTTCATGGTCGCACACAGCAGGGTAGGCAGGGGGAGCCTAGTGTTAAGACACTCCGTTTCCTCGAATTCCGAATTTGGGAGGTATTGCGTGTTGAGTGACGACCTCGCTCTTTGCCTCGCCACCAGAGCGAAGAAATGAAAGTATAAATTTAAATAAATATTTCATTTCCCTGAGTGGGAATCGAAACCACAACCGTTGCGTTACAGTCACAGCCTTCTGCCCCTGGGCCACGACGGCCTCAAATAAAAAAAATATAAAATATTTTTTATGAAGGTCCACGTGAAACCTAAAAACAAGTTATTAACGCTCGACTAACGCTTGCTTTTTGCGATACCTACTAATAATGATAAGTAGGTATCGCAAAAAGCATTTATTTTGTGAACTGTCTTTTTGATTTATTAAGCCTTTTTGTTGTCCAATCTGACACGAAACTTAATCTCGTATTTTTGGATGTTTTTTTCGTTCGAACGTGCAACTACTTAATGTACCTAAATTGAAAAAAACTTATTTTTAATTAAAGACTTTTTATTTTTATACAGATCGGTCCGTCTTTTATATTTTTTTTGTTATAGGTATATAGGATTCAATTAATTTTATTTCCTTATAATATTTTCCCTCATAGTATAGTGAAAGCATCGTGGAGCAGTGGTATAGTGCCTGACTGTAAACGCAATGATTGTGAATTCTATTTCATTTGGGCAAATGAAATATTTATTGTCCCCAAATATTTAAATTCAGGCTGTAAATGAAGAGAGGAGTGTATTGACATGATGTTCTTTCAAAGCTAAAATATATACATTTTATCTTATCTTTAATATGATTGAAGATAGACAGATCTAGTGACGAATTTCTTAATTTCATACGTATTTTGCCCAGAACGTTGGAATATATAGCACATTTATTACTTGCAAAAACAGTTATTTTTAATATTATTGTATCTCATTTTTTTACTTGTATAATATGAAAAAGAGTTTTCTTTAATAAATTTAAATTATAGCAATGTTAAGACGCGATAGATGTAGAGTCAAATCTAAGTAGAGGGAATAAGTGCTCGCGTTTAAAGTATTTTCAATTTTCTGTCCCGTTAGACACACTGAAGCTTTCGATTTTATCAGAATGAGTATAAAAGTGACATAATAAAGAAAATAAAACAGTGAATTTCTTTATTAAAAAAAAATCAGCACGCTGCTTTACGCTGTAACCCGCACACAACAGGGTTAAGACACTTCGCTCCTCATTTTCCGCCGTATCCTGCAGGCATTGCGTGTTAAATTAAATTTAAATAAATATTTCGTATCCTCAATTAAGGATCGATCCCACAACCAGTCCCATTTACAGTCACACTTTGTGCGTCATGACTGGCCTTTTAATCATATTATTTTCTTTATTAAGTTATTCTGGTATGCTTATTTTAAAATAAAATAATAAATAAAGAAAATAATTTATATATAAATTAATTATATTAAACAATACCCTGCCTATTTCGTGCAATTCATTACAATACTTAAGTGAAAGTTATCTGTATGCCACAAGTATGTAACATCCGTGTCTTTTATTTAGCGTCGAACTCGCCCGCTTCTTTAATATTTATATGACGTTACGGGGTATTCCTACATATGTCTTATATTGGATTTGCCGAATGAGATGAGTGCTTTAAGTTTTGAATTAAATTTTTATATAGATAAGTATATAAGTTTGAGTTCAACTCAGTTTTATTGTATTTTTGTATTTGGAAATTAATACTACTTGGGAAAATGAATTATTTTTGTTACCTGTCGTCGTATACAGAATGGAGTACGGAATGTCATAACAATAGGGTGGCTCTGTCTATATTAGATACAAAACGTGAAAAAAAACATTATGTCCAATGCAAATTTGATCCAATATTTGTAATTTTGCAGAAATAAAAAATTAGACAATGGACTTGTCGTACATTGAGTCTACCTGTACATAATAAATTAACATATACATACTTAACACATATATGTATAAATTATACTCGCATAATATTTCTGTAAGCGAGATGACTTGCAGTTGTTTGCAAATTTATGCTAAAACCTCGTAATATTTCGTAGTCTATTCAAAATTATAAAAATTATGAAAATGTAATCACAAAAGGACTAAAATTTAAAACATAATCATCAACACTATTAATAAAACAACATTAAAATCGAGATTCCAGGATTCGTGGCCATTCAGGCATCGTAAAGGACCTAAGTCTAGCGTTAAGATCCGCCATTGAACGCGCTCTCCCGAATTTGGAGGGAACGCATACCTAATGTTAGATGTGTTTATTCCAGCTCATTTAAACTTATAAAAGTATAGGCCAGTCGTGGCGCAGCGGCACGAAGCGTGACTGTAAAACCGACTGGTTTTGAGTTCGATCCCCATATTTCCATTTCTTCGCTCTCTTGTCGAGGTTAAGCGTGGCCTTAAGTTCTGCCACTCGACACGCAGTACTTCCAGAATTCGGCAGAAAGTAGGAAACGGAGTGTCTTAACACTAGGTTCGCTCTGCCTACCCTGCTGTGTACGGGATACAGCGTAAAGCTGATAAAAAAATAAGTATATGTACATATGTTTATACTGTATAAACATTAAAATTAACAACTTCATTGTATTCTTTTTCTAGGACACTTGTATTATTATAATAAGTCATAATTTCCACTTCGAATAACTACTTATTTTCCGTCAGAATCGGTATGACAGACGCTGTTTCTTACTATAATCGTGTAATTTTAATTGATGAGTCAAAATTACTTTATAAACAACGTCAGGAAAACCCTTTTACGTGTACAGTTATAAAGGCGGAATGCACTTAAGTGAAAGGTTAATAAGTGACAGGTTGCGGTCTGTGCCACTTGCGAATAATTAAGTGTACTAGTGTCCTTTCTTTATTTTTTTTGTTGAAATGCGACAATAATATCGGTTTTCGAAGGATCTAAGCTAGTATAGTAGGTACTTAGTGAGACAAGCAGGGAAAAGTTAGTATTGTTAGTAATAAGACACTTGGTTCTCTATTTTTCGGTCAAATCTTCGTTTCGAATTAAGGAGAGTCAATTTTTGTCAGATGTTGACGCGGAGTAACCGCTTTTTGTCCATAAGAAAACTAAAAACAATTTAAATTATAATTAGCCGTCGTACATCTACGCATCGCCTTTCTAAGTGTAAGACCTTTCTTTATTTTCATAAAAGAAGAACAAAAAATGGTGTAATTGGACTTAATGTGAGCAGGTAGGCTTGAAAAGCCCATATGATATTCTAAGATAGTTCTATTCTGTTTCCATTTCATGGCTTGTAGGGGTCTCGCCAATGTCTCGTTGAATGGAGAAGACACGGTGAGGATTGGTCAATAAAATATAAAGAAAGTACTTAAAAGACTGAATCAACCGTATAAGAATAGAAGGTCTATTCAATGTAAGTAATCATTAAAGAAACACACGCTGACAGAAAAAAATGCGGACAATGGAGGCTACTTTTAAAATTAAGATTCCGTTCCATATTTGCGGAAGAACAAATTTGGCAAAATTTACATTAATATATGGCTTGTGATGGACCGTCCGTGACTAATTGCATCTGAACTTGTAGAGACTACAAAGTGAATATTAATATTCGATTTCGATTCATTTCGAATATTTCGAAATGCATTTAAATTAAATTTGAATACAATTTCGAATCTTAAAGTAAAAGTAGATATAAATAAAATAAGCTAATAAATAGTTATGTTTGTAATTATGATCGTTACAAACAATGCAACAATAGTGTAAGAATTTTTTATATAAAATGATCTCTAGAATACACTATTGGTATTAGGTGCAATATACATATAGAAGAAGTGATATTTCATATATTTTTGCCAATGTCCAGCCATTGCCAATATTACTGACCCATAAAATGCAATACAATTAATACACATAAGGAAGAGAAAAAGAAAACATATTAATTCTTCACTTATGACAGTTAAAAAACAAGACAAAACTTTTATAAAATATAATAAAACAATACTTAAAGCACAATTTAAAGTATTATTTGTTTTATTAATAAAACATGATATAGTGTTCGACCGTGACGGAAAGTGCACGTATAATGATGTAATGGATGGGCTTAATGGGTTGAAATATATTCATATACTTCCTTATTTAAATTAGCAACTATAAATGCGTATATTATTTTGCAAAGTATATACCATACTAGTAAAAGTTGTACTATATCACAGGTTCAATTCCGTGCATAATAAATATATATAAATATCAACTGCTGTTATTATTGTATGGAATATAAAGAAAATAGTTCTATTATTATATCATTTATTTATTAACTATACTTAAAACTGTTAAAATCCACTTCAAGCAAATTAGAAATATTAAAAAGCTGAAAGGTACCTCACGAATTGGGTGAAGCAAACGGGCCAGCGCGCATCGACTGCTGCGTTACATTTTTTAACCGGCACAATAATGAAGGGTTTTTAAATCGAATCATTACGGTTTCTCTACGATAATCGGAAGCGCTCACCGCAATGCCTGGACTCTGGCTAGGCGAAAACTGAAAATTGATTGAATTGAAAAGTTACTTGTAAGCGTTTGGTGACTAGTTTCGGTGTCGTTCATTACAATTTTCTCAAATCTAGTCAGACGATTACGGTGGACGTCTATTATCAACAAATGTAAACAATTATAGAAAAACTAGCCGCAGAACAAGTGGCTGATCAATCGCTCTATGACACTGCTGCTTCACGACAACGCTTGGCCACACACGGCACATAAGGCTACCAAATTAGAAGAGCGGCAACAAATTTGCTTCGAAATTTGGATAACTTCTTGCAAGGGAAAAAAAATTAACCTTGGGGCAGTCCAAATCGTTTTCAAAGATCTTATTAAATTACCGTTCGAATAGTATTTTTTAGTAAAGCGATCAATGAACTACCTGTGATATAACAATGGCTCATACTTTGATTAAATAAATATATTATATTAAAATATATCCGACTTTTTGTTCCTCCCATACTAAGCGGAAGTTTCATATGTAAGGAGAAGGAGTAAATTCTACGGCCAAATTTGTTTTTTCACAAATATTTTGTTATGAATCCTCACCGTTTTAAGTTATAGCTGATAATGTTTTATCATAAGGTGATGTTGCTATACAGAGAAATAATGTAATAAATACATTTAGAGTAAACGCGAGGCACAGTTATAAGAATTTCCTGTTCGCTTCATCATCCAGTTCATATTATAAAAAAGTTAAACTTATGATTCTACCAAACGAGGTAAAAGCGTCGTATATTCAAGATGTCCGGGAATTCAATGTAAGTCACATTCAATATCAATATCATTGTTATATACTCACGTTATACTTGAGGCCGGGCACAAAGTGTGACTGTAAACGCGATTGGTTGTGGGTTCGATCCCTACTCTAATAAATGAAATATTTACATAATAATTTTTTTAATATTTATATTTCCATTTTTTCGCTCTGGTGTCGAGGAAAAAGTGCACCGTTGAGTTCCTCCAGTCAATATGCTATGCGTGCAGAATTCGGCGTAAAATGGGGAATAGAGTGTCTTCACACTAGGTTCCCACTGTCTACACTACCGTGTGCGGAATACAGCATGAAGCTATCTTATATTTGTTTGGTATTGTGTAATTTTATGTCATTCAATTCAAATATTATATAGTTTTTTTTATCTAGATAGATAAAAAAAGATATATAAATTACGGCCTAGATAGGGCGTAATTTATATATATTTTTATACTTAATCGAATATTACCGCCGCTTCAGGCGGTTCATGCGTAACTTCCACGTTATTGATTTAATTTACAAGCACCGTTACGTATCTGTTGTTAAAATTTTCCAAAGCATCGATGCTGTAATCTAACTGTTGTTCGTCTTTAATGTGGATACGAATTACGATGCTCTCCTTAGCAATTGCGCTTCACGAGAAACAGTAAAGTTAATAACGTACTCGAATTGTTATGTTTTGTTATTTAATGAGTGTAAGAGAAATAAAAATATAAAATATGACATGTGAATAATACAAGTTTGTTAAAGTAAAAGAAAAACAATTCTATCTAAGTATATTTTAGTAGTAGTATATGTATTTTAGCAGTAATATATTTAAATTCTTGATATGTTTATTGCAGTACATAGGCTTTTGTAAATAGTTTTTAATCGTCGAATGAATATAAAGTTACCACCGTACGCCGGCGTAGTCAACAGTTCGGTTGGGAAGAACCGGCAAGAAACTCAAAAGTTGTTCTGAATATTACGCGAGTTACGGTCTTCTTACCGACAGAAACAAAAATAATAGTAATGTTATACAATGCAACGCAAATAATGGAGAACGGAAAGAATATTTTAATATCAATGACAGTTTTGTCTATTACGAATGCATTATGGATATACTTTTGTATTTTATTTTATACATTAAAAACGAATTATTTAAATATATTTTTTTAAAAGACAATCATTTATTTACGTTCAATTGTATAATTATTTAATGAATTAGTAGAGATATAGCGCTGTAGTAAAGTAATGAAAAATATGTACAAGTCATTAATATCTATTTTTTGGGCCCGTACACCTTTTTTTGCTACCATTACATTTCATTATTTTTATTTTATTATAATTTACAGAGTCGCTTCTTTTCTTATCTAATACATCTTTCTTATACACTACTAAGTGTATGTTAATGTTCTCTACATCTCTATACATTTATAATTATGAGCCAATGATACATTAACACACAGTAAAATATGTGATGAAATAAAATATTAAACGTTTTGCATAATATATATTGCTTAAAAATTACGTAATAATATTAATAAAACATCAATATATTATGTAACGATTATAGCACTATCCAATATTCATTTTTGTTCATCATATAAATCATAAGAGATGTCCTACTTTCAAATTTGACACTATATTTATAATGCAGATCGGGACTGCTCCCGAAGTTTCACATCTGGAAGATTGATAACTTGCATAATTGATAAGGGACCTCAACGTCGCATTTTTTTTAATAAGACCCATTTGCAAGATTTGAAGCCACTACTATCGTAACTATCAGACAGTTATTACGTTAACCCAATGAAAAATATTTTGTAAATCTCATCTGCAAACACAAATTGACTTTTCTAGCGGCACTAACGGTCTGGAGGTCAATAGTACGCAATAGTAGCATTTTAACATGCCAATAACATGTTTTGCAACGTGTACTATGAAACACATCAAATTAACCGTGAGGTAACCGGCCCGTTCATATATAATAATGAAATGCTAAATTATTGTGGTTGTGGTTTAGGTTCTAAACGAAACAGGAATAATTATATTATTAAATAAAATAATATCTCAATGATTTCAATAGATGTATAAACAATTATAACAAATCTTTAGGTTTAAATATTTTTATGTTTCGGATATTAATAAAAATATGTATATTTTTATAACATTAAACTCTTTTTTATGTTTTTGTACCCGTTATTTTATTTCATTATTGTACCCGTTATATTTTTTCCATGTATTTCACAGTTGATACTGTACTTTTTTTAGTAAAAGAAAAGTCGTCCTCGTTCACATGTAAGTTCGGTATGGACGGACCGGTCTTCAAACGGGTTACTTTCGCCACACCCGCTATGTTTACATTTCTCAAAAGAATATCTTAATAGTTCCGCTTTATGTACTGCAATCGCATGCTAATATATAGCATCGAACGCGAATGACCTTAATTTATCTATTAAATTATTGAATAGTTATATAACCATTTTCTTAGTAGTTTGGATTGTAAAAAATATCAAGAAACTTTTTTTTATTATTTTTGTACAATACTTATAAAATTTTAATTACAACACATTTTTGCACTTTGAAAAAGGTAGTAAAATTATTTCTGTTCAAGATCAAGGACGATAATTATAATATTATTATTATTATTACGTAAAACGTAAAAGGAATAGTTTTTAAGGTATCTTTGTTGTATGTAATCTTTACTATATATTGAATAATAGATCGCAAATCAATTCATAATAAAAGACTTATAAGGATGTCTTAATGAAATAATGTAAAAAAAATAGTTTAAGCAACTTAGCAAATGTTTATCTTGACGTATCTTAGTATTTTGTGTGTTACGCAAAAAAAATCTAGTCTCTATTCAGCTACCATCCAATAGATATTATACGCACTTTACCTATCTGTCAGGAAAACGAAAATATAGGTTTTATAAATAAAATAAATCAGCTTCACGCTGTATCCCGCACACTGCAGGGTAGGCAGA
>DWAP01003159.1:0-12387 GCA_018230625.1 Heliconius eleuchia
CAGGTTCTTTTTCATCTGGCCTCCTATAAGGCAAAAATAGTTAAGTAATTTAGTTTAACTCTTAATTGATATGTTATAACAAATTTTGTAATATTTTTTTTATCGTAATGTGAATAATAGTTCTTGCATTAATAAGAAATATTTATGAATATTTGTATTTATTTTAGATATTTGTGCATTTCGTTGTTGAGGAAATTTAACTACATGACATAATATAAAACTTAAAAACACGATCACTTTTAATATTTGTATTTTGTTATAATTTTCATAAACAACCTAGGATAATAAGTTATTCCTCCTGGATATTTAATTCCTCCTGGATGTTTATAGAATTTCCAACGCACTGATAATGTTAAAGGAGTAAAAGATTTTAGCAGTTTGGTATTCATTTTTTTATACAAAATATTTGAAAAAGTACTTTTTAGGTTATGTTAATCTGACAAATTTGTAATGACATTAAAAAATAACTAAATACAGATAAGGAAATATACTGTAATAAAATATAAAAAAATATTGTTTAATAATATGGTAATTGTATTTTTTTTCGTAATATACGTAATGTAATATATAATGAATAGAAGAATAGTACAATAAGTGATAGAATACTTTTGTATGACATATAATAATTTGAGATGAAGATAGATCGAGATTCGTTAGATAAAAGAATGCGTATGTACAGTGCCAGATTCAGACATGTGGGAGTCACAGAACACATATACCCAAAGGGAGTCGTCGGGACAGCAATTAATAATTTTAAAAGAGCAACTGTTTAATTTCTTGCCGGTTCTTCTCAGCAAAAATGGTTTCCGAGTCAATAGTAGATTTATTTTCATTCAATGATTCAAAAGTGCCTGCATAAGTCTATTTCAATAAAGAATATTTTAACTTTGTTCGAAGCGGCGGGAAGCAAAAAGCTATGTAAAATATAAAGGAAGAGATGAAACAAAAAAGGAATGAAAAATATTAGATGTGATTAATCAAATAATAATGATTAACCATGCTTAAACAACCATAAGAACTTGTTTCGGTTGCTGTGCAACTTGTGCTGAAAAAGTGGAGTGGTCCCTATTATATATTAAGACTGCTGTGTTAACTATAATAGCGTTACTTATCAGTTATCAGTTTGATTAGTTTTCTCATAACTATGAGCAAAAACAAAGCAGAGAGAAATGTAAGAGAAATCAAATAATAACCATCAGAAATTGTGTCTGGCGTATCACTTTGGTTTGACAACTTCCAAGGTATCGATAAATAAGGTTGCATTATATTAACTTGGGTAACTAAATTTTATGGATGAGTATGGATAGTTGCGGTAGTGAACTGAGGCTGAAAGCTCTGGAGGCAAACTGCCTGTTATACACAGATGACTAAACGTAGACACTAAGTAATTTCATATTCCGATGGAATAATATTGATTCAAACTAATTGGCTGACTGACCATTCAAACCTAAAAACATCAAATGCCCGATCCAAAAAATAAAATATAATAGTATATATTACAAAACAATATTATTTTAAATTGTAATGGATTTTGACGACCCATTACATATGGATATTATTAATAAAATAAAAGGAGTTAAAATGTAAATAATATAAGATATTTTTATTGCCGCTTCTTTTTTTAGTTTAACGCTGTATCTCCGCATATCAGGGTAGGCAGATGGAACTTAGTGTTAAAACACTCCATTCCCCATTTTCCGCCTAAGAATGGAGGCATTACGGATTGTGGTCGATGTCAACGCCGCGCGGCCTCGATATCAGAGCGAAGAAATAAAAATATTAAATATTTAATTTCTTCAAGTGGGAATCATTATTGTACTGTTTGCTTTTTTAACAAACTAGGTACCGTACCGTATCAAACGGTAAGTTTTACTTACACTTGTACCTTATTAGTTAAATTCTATATAACTTATCTGTAGTATTAGTTATCTGTACTTTACAATATTGCATGAATGTTGTTTGTTGAATTTGAATTTTGAAATTTTAAATGTCAATAACGTTGCCTCAATTCGGCTAAGCACTTGCGGAAAATAGGTTTTTGTATAGTTTTTTTGTTTCGAAATCTGTTCCTACGCCTTTTTTGTAATGTTCTATAATAGGTAATAGTAGAATAAAACTAATATAAATTTAATGAAGAAAGTACGATTTGAGTCTCCTATCAAAACTTTTAAAATAAAAAGAATGGAAGATGCGGAATGCCACTCTCCTCGTCCGCTTATCGAGAGACAGGCGAAATTGACACCAAATGTAGACATTTTTCATTATAAATCAGTGCCATATACTAATGACCCTCTGCAAATTTATGAATGTAGTAACTCATCGCCCTGTCCTAGAGTAAGTAAAACGAATTTATCAATTAAATCAAATGACAATAAATGGTCACCGTCTAATGAGTTGGAGCTTAGTACACTTGACTGCACAAATACTAACACACCATTGAGGAAACAAAACTTAACAGCACATGCAGATGGTAACGATTCTTTACAAACTTGCCAAAATCAATCACTTAGACAGAATGGTTTTAAACAAATATTGAAACCTATAGAAAATATAGCACCATCAAAACCAGCCCATCGCTTAGGATCAAATGATGATTTTTTCCTTAAAAAGGAGAGTATAAAAGGTTTGGAAGAGTTGCAAATGAAAATGAAATCTGTTCATTTAAATAAAGAAAATAATCCCCTGGTCAAGAAAAAGGAAATAATGGGCTTGGGAAGTTTTTATGCACCTGCTAAGACTAGTTTTGATGCCTCCATTAACAATGAAAAAATGTGCAGATGTCATCACTGTGTTCAAGTTTTTCACAACAAACCATGTTTCAAAGAAGTGTATGAGAATAAAGAAGTTTTAACTACACATCAGAGTAATTTTAACACTTGTCCTTGCATACCTAAGTCTAATCATAATTTTTGCTGGCCTTGTAATTATCACACTATGAACAATCAGCCTCGGTGTAATTGCTATGTGGCCTCATCAGAAAAAGCTCCTAATATTGTTGATAAAAAAACATGGGCTATTGAAAAATATGAACAGGCTCAAAAGGCAGAATGTCTAGATGTTGAATTACAAAATAGCATATCCAAACAAAAAAGAGAACCGACAGTTGCTGATTTATTCAAAATTATAAAATTACAAAATGAACAACTACAACTATTGCAAAAAAAAGTAGATGATTTTATTACTACAAGCAAAAAGCAAGACTATCACCAACCACCACCCACACCAACTGCTATCCCACCTACTAAAAATTATGTGACGGAGCATATAGAAGTTGAGTCTGTTGGCAGAGAACAAAAAATATCTATAGGAGTGATGACAAGTTTCGAAATGGTTCGGACTTCTACTATAATTAATGAAGAAATAGTCCAACATAATGAGGCACAAATCCAATGTAATCGGTCCCAAATAAGCATTAAAGCAGTTGTAGCTAAATCACACCCAGTTAACTTAAATTTTCTTGATGGTTTGACTCCTGTGCCTAAGGATCAAACGGTATCAGAAAATAATATTGATAAAGACAAATGTGTAGATCTCATGAGGACCACTGATAATTTAATAGAAGACAAAACTCTTAATGAAATGAGCTTGTATAATGTACAAGTTGATAATGCGATTACACCACTTATGTCACCAGAACAAAGCTTATATTTGGATGTAAGAGATTATAGTGAGTAAGTATTAATATATGTATAGTATAAGATAAGAAAAATTAATGAATATTTCAACTCAAAAAAATATTTTATAAGTTAATCATAAAAATAATTTGGTATTATAATAATAAAATTTGGAAATCAGGAAAACAGAGTACAGTTGTCTTGGGTCTAGAAAGACTTCATACATATAGCATAGTAGGCCTCTGACTACTTTGCTATATGATGAGGATAGAGTGTGAAGTTAAATAAAACAAATTTAAATATACAAATTACAATATAGTATAATAGTATATTTCATATGTTATATCATAATTCTTTGTCTGCCACAATTGTAAAATATTTTAACTAGTGCCATATTGATATTACTAATAATTTATTTTATTTATAATTACTATTTTTTTTAGTTCTGATGCCAGTAGTGAGGACCAATCTAATGTTGGATGGACTTATTATAATAAAGTAATGGTAAGATTACAACTTGTTTTTTTTCCCTTAAGATATTGTATATTAATATAATATACCTATGTATAATCAAAGGCCAATGTGCAGTAGAAGGATCTGTTTGTAAATGTGATGGTTGCAGGTTTGATTCCCAAAGATGGGATTAAATTGTTTTCATTTCCACACACTGGTAAAAATTGAACAAGTTCATGATTGAGTTCTGCCATGTAACTTGGAAGGTTTATAAATAAGGTGTTATGTGGAAGGATGGAGTATCTAAACACTAGGCCTTCCTTCTGCAGGAATATAAAAAAAAATCAGTAGTTGATATTATTTTTATTAATTATCTTTTATATATTATCTTCAGACTCATGTAAATGGAATACTACAAGAATCGGACATGCCATCTTCGGCCAGTGCATTATATAGAAAAGCCCGACAAAAATGTATGCAAATTGATAAAACTAATGTTAGTGTGGCTAAAAGGTATTTTTTTATTTAATTTACGAATAATTTACTAATTTTTAAAAATAAAGTAATTATTACTTCTTGTTTACCTTTTTATCGAAATATTAAGCTTTAATTTTAAGAAAATTAAAGCATTTGATAATTAAATTAATAAAGCTTCTAAAATTAATATTTGTAACTAAAAAAAATTATTTCCTGTGGACCATATGTTTAATATGTTAATATTTTGTATTGCCAATACAACTACATATTTAATACTATAGCTTGCCATATGTCCCAATATTAGACCAGATAAATAAATTAAATTAAATTGTTTTTTAAGGGTAACATTTGGAGATGATCCGTTGAACAACCCACGAATGCAGGCACCCGTCCCTCCTCTAACTGACACTAGTCTGAAAATGAATCAACTTGCAGCAAAGTATCTTAAGAATGATGCGTTTACAACTAACACTCCATCACCAAAACCTGTAGACATGTCGTTGGCTACAAGAAATTATATGGAAAAACACAAGATTATACAGCAAGGTAACAAATACATTAGAAAATTCATAGAAGATATGCTGTTAAGTTCTATCTACCTTCATTCTTTAACATGTAAAAATTGGTGGTATAGTTGAGAGATTAGAGTGAAATACATTTGGTTCTTTTTGCATATGTTGAGTAAAAAGCCATTTAATATAGTAAATTAAAAAGATTAAAGATTTCGAGCTGGAGTGGTACTGTGTATGACTAATTGTGAGTTATGGTATCAATGCCTACTTAAGAGAATTATTTTCATTTCCTCCTTCGCAACAATACAAAGCGCGGCGTCGCCTTCTGGACTTAACAATGTCTAAACGATATTTCGAAAATTTAGCAGCGTGTGGAGAACAGTGTCCTAACACCAGGTTCCCTCAACCTACCTTGCTATCTATAGGATCTGTTTCCTTCATGCTGCTGTAAAGTAGTAATAAAAACATTTTTAAAATGTTAATCTACACTTAGGAAAGAAAAATACTTATATAAGCGCATATATAATTCTGTGCTGTGTAAATAATAATGAACATTTTCTTCTTTTTAGATACTAACCTTACTCCTAAACCATCATTACCCCAAATGGAGATTCCTAGATTTTTGGATATTACAGCGTTGAAGCAACAACCTAAATTGTTATGACAAAGATTTTTGTTTTAATTGGATATCTTTTAATTTTTAATACATTTATTAGTTTTTATTAGTTTTAAATATATTGAAATGAATTGTAAATGATATTGTATACATATTTGTAGGTACGTATTTAATAATGTAGAATTTGATTGTTATATATATATATATATATATATATAATATTATGAGGATTAAGATCGTAATTAGTTTTTTTTATTAAAATGTGTATGTAGTGCTTACGGTTGGATACCTTCATATATCAGTAAAAATTATTTGAAATTGTATTAAAACAAAATATTTAATCCAAACAGACACATTTCAAATCCAGCTGTATATACATATTTGTATTTGAAATGTGAATAGATGTTGACTAGTTAATATCTAAAAGAAATATTCTTATAGATAGAAACATTATTTATATAATAAAACTAACTCACCGCTGTCTGTACATGAAGATATACGAAATATAAGAAGTTATTGAAGATTAAACTTTAGCTATGTATAGATATTATGTTTAAAATAATAATATTACTAGATCACAAAAGTAATTCAGGTGGGAAAAAAAATTGTGTAGTACAAGCGGGTGAAGCCGCAAGCGGGTCTCTAGTATCTACTAAAATGCCAGAAAGAAAACATGTAACATAACATAATATGTAATTATTTTTATACCCTATGTAAATTTTTCTTATGGTACATTTCTTCCTACTATTTTTTAAATTTATTGTGGACTTACCTGTATAATATTTTTATGACTTAATAATGACATGTATTTGTTAATTATTTTTAAATAAAAGACATTTGTTTATTGAACAGACATTTATTTAAACTTTACAGGAAATAACAGATTAAACCTTCTAAATTTCTGGTACCATTTTTGGAACAGTTGAATCCAAAATATTGTATTATAAATTATTATTTACAATTATAATTTATTTTAACGAATACACGGTACTATATTATCGAAAGATATCTAAAACTTAATGTAAGATGGATGCCCTTATATTATAGTACACACAATCATAGACAAGTATTTTTAAAATTCAAATAAAAACTTAAAGCTGTTTACATAATGATGAAAAATTTTATGTGAAAACAAAAAAAAAAATCATAACGTATTTTAATAAAGAACAAAGTGAAAATAAAAAATAAAAAAAACATCAATATTTGTTAGAAAGTTGTTACTGAGGCCTTCATGGTACAGGGGCGTGCGTGTGATTGTAAACGCGATGGTTGTTGGTTCGGTTCTCACTCGTTGTATTAATGGAAATTTAAGTGTGATGTTATAGGGACGCAGTTGTTGTCGGAATACGAGATGGTTGCAAAATATATTTGACTGGGACACTATACTACCACCACCACCCACTACTATTGAGACAGTCTCGTATAAAAAATTAATAAAATGAATCGATACGCATGTTACTAGAATGGCCATTATTTACTTCTAATAATTTATATAATTAACTTCTAACACGAAATTTACTTTTAACCAGAAATAGAACATACAATGCTTATAATAATAATCTTATAGTATTTTTATAATATATTACCTTCATCATTTAAAATATTCTTTGTAAACACGTTATTAACTTCTTAGTGGCTATCAGTTTGGTTCATCCATTAACGTATTTTCTAATAATTCCTAAAAACACAGACCATTTCTAATACTCTCTCTACACATAAATTAAGTTTATAAAGAAGTTTAAATTGGTTTAAAAATTACTTAAATTATTATGTACTAAATAATATTTACAATGTTTTTTTTTTCTATCACTTAAATAATATTTCAATTCTCTTGCATCGCAAAGTTTTCTTTTTAATTCTAAAAATAATAACCAAAAATTTGGATGGCACTTTAGTTATAAACGATTCAATAATGATTTCATCACTAAGTCTTAATCTATATTACATCACTTTATGTCTTGCATGTCCACTTTGACTAGTTTACCTTAAAACATGTACTGTATGTTTTATCATTTACGTTTTTTTAAACTGGCAGTTTAAGATTAATAGATTAATATAAATGTAAAAAAAATATCCACTTCATTGTTAAGACATTCCGTTCCCCGCTTTCCGCTGAATTTTTCGAGATTTACATGTTGAGTGGTGGAATTCAACGCTGAGCCTTTGCTTTGGTGCCAGAGAGCGAATCGAACCCACAACCGTCGTGTTACAGTCACACCATTGAGTCCCTGCGCCGCAATAGCTTCACAAGAATGAAAGGTTAACATAAATATTTATATTTAAGGTGTGATTTTACATATTATTCGTATATTGTCAGTTTCTGTCCACTTTCATCTCATCCTCATTAATATATAGTAATACTCGGAAAGTAATAATAACGAATAATTGTTTGCAAGACTAGTATTCTTTGCTAACTAATTTTCATCTCAACTGCCAATTCAAAATGCGCTTACTATAATTTATATTAGCTTAAATTCTTACAATTTATGCTTTTACATGATATAATAGTAATATAAGTATATTTATAGTAACTTTAATAATCGTGCCTTTCTTTATTTATCATTTGGTTAATAACATTTACTTTATATTTGAATCATTACATCTGTATTTTCCAAGTAACGATTCAATAGAATCTAGTTTATTAGAGCATATTCGTAGCTAAAATATCAAAAAAAATATTTAAATATATATAACCACACAAAAATATAAACAAATATCACAATGTCTATAACATGGCTTTGTTCATCTTTTTACTGCCATTACTCACTGTTTTTACTTTTAAATTTATAAAAAATAAAATTTTCGAACATTTTTAATGTATTCTCTCTAATCTTGAGGTACAGCAGCAATAAAAATATTTCTTTACATTTATTATACAAAAATAATTCATCATGTCATATGTTTGTACTCTAAATAATAAGTTGGTACAATATCTTTACATATTTAACATACAATTAGCGATCTTTGGACAAAAATATTTTATTATTAACAATATAAAAACGTAGGCGGCGATCACATCACACTACTTCTAGTGCACTACATTATGTAGGGCACTAGGATAGAAGACCCAACTTTTTTAGCTTTACGTTGTAATCCCGCACATACTTACTACTCTGCAATTGGCAGAGGGAACCTGGGAACCTAGTGTTAAGACATTTTATCCCTAATAAGACTGGTAGGCAATTCCGTTCCACACTTTCAGCTGAATTCCGTAGACATTGGATATTGAGTGACGGAACTCATTGCCGCGTTTTGCCTAATTACCACAGATTATTTTCCCAACTGGGAATCGAATCCACCGCCCGCCATATGCTTTTGTCCCTCAAAGCCTGAAACTTAAGCATTGTAAATGGTAACTTAAGTATTACAACTAAAAGTTGTGTAATGCTATCGCCGCTATATACGACTCTTGAATTATTATTATGATTTTGTCTAAAAAATATACTGTCTGTTGTCGTTTACTTGGAATATTAGACTTTATACACTATTAAATCTTAAAATTATTATCTTAATATTAATCATTATTTCATATTCATAATTTTTCTATTCTAAGTAAAATTTATTTTATTTATTTTGGTTTCATTATGTGTGTACTTTGATTTAAATATAGTACGAAGTTCTAATACAATATTTAACTGTATGAGTAACATCTTATTATATTAACATAATATATGTAGTATTTATCAAGGTTTTTACATTTATTTAAATTGTAAATGACACTGATATAATATTATATATTGGACACATCACGCAAGCTATTCTATTCTTCTTGAAAATCAGTCAATTTACACAGTTTTATTTGGATTTTTTATCTACATTTAATTATATAGTAGTATAAATTAAATAATACTCAATTTTTATATTTAAAATTTAAGTATATTTTATTTCTTATATTCACTTATGCGAATAAGACTTTAAATATCTTTGGAATAACTACTGGTTTGTTGTATATTATGTTACCCAGAATATCTAGCTAAGGACTCACGTCTCATCTTGTAATTCTATTATTAATTTTAACACAATATGATAAAATCAATAGTTTTGTGCAATCCTAACATAATATTTAATAGTATTTAATTTATTTTGTAGAAAATTTGGAAATTTTCTTTTGTTTCCGGGGGATTGTTTTTTTTTTATTAATTTTAAGTTTCTAAAATAGGGAAGTAATATAAGCTAAGTCACACTCAAGAATTCTTAAAAATCAATCTCATTGTCATATGTATTACTAGGCCTTCATCAGGTCTGCATCTGCATAATGAATAATTGATATCAAAAAACATATTATAATTTGTAAAACATTAAAATATTATTTGTTTAATCGATATGGATGTTATGTTGTGATTTGATTCACCTGCTGGAAATAAGATCTTTCTAAGAATAGGATCTTATTATAATGGCATTTACGACGGCTGGTAGTTTGCAATCTCTATGGAGTCATCGTTGCCGCCGCTCGATTTGCTGTCGAACCTCAGTTCTGCAAGTCTTTGCTTAATACTGTTTGGTCTGTAATTAAAAAAAATAATCAGCTCCACGCTGTATTCCGCACATAGCAGGGTAGGCAGAAGGAACCTAGTGTTAAGGCACTCCGTTCACTCAAACACTCAAGTTCTGGAGGCATTGCGAGTTGAGCTCAATGCGGAACTCAACGCTCACTTTGCCTCGACACCAGAGCGAAGAAATGAAAATAAAAATGTCAATAAATATTTAATTCCCTCGAGTGGGGAGAGTGGACCCACAACCAGTCGATTTTACTGTCACATTGTGCCCCTGCGCCACGACTGGCCTCATATAACAATAAATAAATTTATATGATTAATATATAAGTTTAGATTATCATGATAAGTGAGTTATTAGAACAAATAACCAGATTCTCACCTATCAGAAAAATAATCAGTAACGACGTGGTCCGCGGAGACGGACTGGCGCTGGTAGGCGGCCGCGCTGAGGTTGCTCTGCGGCACCTTGTAGATTCGCACGCAACGGCCACTATTTTCCGGTACTAAAATAAATGTATTTATATTACTAATATACATAAACATGTATTTAAATATAGTTTATTTAAATTATTCAATAATAATGCTTATAGAGTACATTAAATCAATAAATAAAACATTACTCACATTGTTTATAGAGTCGCATACACGTTGCTATGGCAACGCCAACGCGTTTTGAATTAGTAAATAAAAGTGGGGACTTAGGTGGATTTTTCTACCTTGTGGGGAAGTTGGTGGAGATATGGGCGTCATGCGCGTCAGCGGCGGGCGGATGCTCTCTTGCTCTGATGATATCGAACTACTCCGACTCGACGCTGAATTGTTGTCCGGCGTGCGGTTGTTTGTTTGATCAGTCCTATAATAATTAATTGAGATTGTATAATTTCGTAGTTTTTATATTGTAATGTAAATAATAAATATATATGCGGATATAACTTTAATAAAAATCTTTATCAAATATATTTTTTTTTGATAATTTTATCCTAAAAATTATTGTCACTGTATTTATTAAAAAAAACAGTAACATTTCATAATATAACAAATTATTTAATTAAATATAATCCGTTTAATAAAGACTAATAAGCTACATACTTGTCGTTCCCGTCGTCATCCTCAATAGAGTAGGGCCCGCACTTGCTCATCTGGCGCACGAGCTCGTAGTTGTCGTGCAGCGCGAGGCTCGGGTCCATCTCGCGGCTCAGCGGCACGTACTCCGGCGCGCACGCCACGTAGAATATATCCTGGGAAACATTTAACATTTATTTTAGTTTCACGCTGTATCCCGCAGATAGTAGCATCGGTAGAGGGAACCATGGAACCTACTGTTAAGACACTCCGACCTCCATTTTATATATTGAAACATTTCACATTTATATATTGAAATAATTAATAATTATTTTGAGACATGTGAAAGTTATTTATTGTATTTTTGTAATTTAATCAATGCCTAGAGTACAGTATAAATGTTATATAGTGTTTTCCGTAAGGTTGCTAATAAGTGGCTACTTCAAGCATGTGCATATTGATATAACCTGTTTTAAAGCTTATAATTTGCAGAATATTATGAATACAGTAGCATTTAGAAATTTGTCTGAGAGAACTGAATGATCATGAATTTTAAGTTTTTTATATGTTTTTATAAGTACTTACCCGCCGTCCCGAAAGTATTTTCAGTCCTGGGATGCATGCCGCGTGGACGAGGGACCCGTTCGCGACCAGTCTTATTTCCAGCAAATCCTCGGCAAACGCCATTATATACGGAAACGCACACACTAAAATTTATTGAAATTGGTTAAGGAAATAAACAATGCCAGTTAATGCAAGTAAACAATGAGACCAGTCGTGGCGCAGGGGCAAAAGCGTGTGAATGTAATCGCAACATGTTGTGGGTTCGATTCCCATTTAAGGAAATGAAATATTTAATATTTTCATTTCTTCGCTCTGGTGTCGATGTAATACGCGGCATCCACCACTCAACGCAACGCAATGCCTCCAAAATTTAGTGGAAAGTGGGGACTGGAGTGTCTTAACGCTTTTTGTGCCTAACCTGTTACATGCAGGCTACAGTGTGAAGCTGAAAAAAGAATAAATAAAAATAAATAATTCACATAACCAACGCCGGTTTAATTTTTTTTTAAATTTTAACTTGAGATTAATGTAGTATAAAAGCAGGGTAGGCAGAGGGAACCTAGCGTTAAGACACTCCGTTCCCCACTTTCTGC
>DWAP01003160.1:0-12386 GCA_018230625.1 Heliconius eleuchia
TTTTTTGTTCTTAATTGATTATTAATAATGTTATTTTTTTTTCTCTTTAAAATGTTACGTAACACCGGTTAAATAAAAGCTTGATTCTACAGTAAAACATTAACTGTGATCCAGTTAAATGGTGTCTAATTATTAATAATTAACTATGAAATAATATATCAAAATAAATTTGAATTTCTCCTTTTCTCAGTAAAGTAAATGCGTTGTTGAGTTTCGTATAATGTCTTGGTCCACTCTACCTCTTCTAATCTAGCACTAAATCATATTTAGTCCACTAAATATAATATTTCGTATTAAAACAAAAGAAAACATTATCCCTACAGTATATTACAGTATAGTACAGTATATTAAAACAAATAATAAAATTAAGGAATTGTAAAATGCAACTAGTATTATGCAAGCACTAAAACTTATGGGCCATAATATAAACGACGACGTTTACGGCTTAACCTACGCCTAACGTCAATGTTTACTGTATATGACACGGCTACGATATTCGAATTGAAATGAAAAATTCCGAATCCTTTTTTTCTTCAGCTTCACGTTGTATCCTGCACACGTAACAGGACAGAGGGAAGTAAGGAACCGAGTATAAGACAATCCATTTCCACTAAGACGCTTCTGTTCTCCACATTTCATTGAATTCCAGCGGCATTGCGTGTACTGTTGGTGTAAATAAAGAAATAAATATTTAATTTCCTCGAGTGGGAATCAAATTCACATCAATTTGTTGAATGAACATAAAACTCACCACCACCGATAATTACGTAGATTAAATTAATTAAATTACGTAGAGTCGTATGATCCTAGCAGGGTATCTAGGAAATGAAAAAAATATGTTTTATTCCACGATTTGTTTAAGTCTTTGAAACCTGCTCTAACACCTGCGTAGAAGAAAGTACAACTAAAATACAACGCGAAGAGAAACTTAACAGTGGTTATACAAAATATAACTTTTATTTTTTTAAATTAATTATGTTAAAGCGCTTAGACCAATATGTTTTTACAATTCATTCACCGCTATAAATCAAAATAACATAAACAAGGTATGTAACACAATAATATGTAATAAACTCTTATTTAAATGTACTAAACTATTTACGCAAAACACCATAATAAAGTAATTAATAAAAGATTGAATTAGATAATTATTATTTACATTTTTGGGGAGTAAAGAACCTAGTGTTAATACACTACGCTCTCCGGATTGACTGTTAACATCGCAGTTGAACCTAATTGGTAGACGAGTAGATGAGCATGTTAAGTATTTAGAAAGTTGTTTAAACAGCTTTGATACAGTACAGTAAAGATAAATAATTATCTATTGATTATATTTATAGTGAAAGACAATAGGTTCCATGGTGTAATGGTTAGCACTCTGGACTTTGAATCCAGCGATCCGAGTTCAAATCTCGGTGGAACCTTGTTTTTATTATTAATAAAAATATTAATTTTCTAAATTGGGTTTATGTTTAGTGAAAATCAAGCAGCTTTTCTTTGTGGGTTGCTAAAAATGTCAAGTACAGTTTTTCCTGCAATTTTTTTTAATTTTTTTCTGCTTATTGTTGCCTATTGCTAATCGTAGGCATTCTTCATATAGCGCCAACCTCACTGGGCTTACTTCTATCCGTTGCCAATCACTCTTTCTTTGTTTTTTTTAATTTCTAAAAGAATATTGCAGTGGGCTGAAATGTGTTATCACTAAATGCTTGCTTGCAATGCTTTGCTTTTGATATTGTGTTTGTAGAGAATAGTTTATATATATATGTGAGCGTGAATTAACTATTATAGTAAGTGTATAAGTACTTATATTAATGTAAATTATCAAAAACTGCCGCTTGACACGCTATATTCTTTTGTTTCGATAGAAAACACAGAATCGAGGATCTCTTTGCGGCTCTTTTTGCCTTTGTTTTATTATTTAAAAAAAATGATTTTATTAATCTTGATATTATATGCTATAGTGATCTGACAAAAATAATCTTTAATGTACTTCTCAATATACAAAACAAAATGAATGAAACGAATAATAAAAAAAATGTATGCAATTTAAAAAAAAGAAAATATTACGAAAATCGTATCGTATCCGTATCAAACGCTATAAGGGACTTATCCTATACCCGTTCGATAATTATCGGCAATACACGTTGACGACACTCGCGGGCGTTATAAGACGTACGCTTTATGCCATATAGATATATTATTGGGAAGTGAGACACTAACTTTAGTGTACGCTGTTTATTTAGTATGTAAATTGTTATGTTTATTCGTATTGGTATTTGAATTTTGTTGTATTTTATTGTTATTTTGTTAATACTTTATCTTTAAACGATGGCTGGGAAATGGAGGATACGATGTTCAAAAAATTATGGTTAATAGAGAAATTATTTCAATTTTTATGTTATTAAAAATATAAAACAAATAATTGCTGTATACTTTTTTTGTTATATAATAGTTGGATACGTAGCAGAAATCTAGTGTTAAGATATTCCGCCATTCACTCTCCGTCAAATTTTTGAAAGATAGCTTGTTGAGTGATGGAACGCGCTTTGTTAAGATGAAAAGATGAGGTCACGTGCAATTTAGCGTAACGGAAAAGCACATGGGGCAAGTGTTATGGGTTCGATCTCCTCTCTAGAGAGTCTTTAGAGAGTTCCGTCCCTCAAGACTAGTGGAAACAGAGAGTCTTAAAAAAGGCTCTCTCTGTCTATGCTGCTATAAGCCTTGCCAAACCATATAAATAATGTATTAAAATTAATCATATTTTTTTTTTATTTTAGATGAATAACAATAACATTTCATCAAATGCCGTAAGTCGACATCACAAGGGTTTTAGCAATTTACGTAATGATCTTAATTGACAATAAAGGTGTATTTAACGATCCACAAATCAATGTAGCAAATTGTTAGGGAGCTCGCTTGGACCAGACTCTACAAATTGATTACCGCGAGATGGCTTTGAGCACGCGACGAGTTATTTATTTAGAAGAATTGTGTTTTAGTAGCAGTCAAGGGTTCTGTTCTCGGTTAAGGTAAATGATTAATTCTTAAAAGTCTTTATAATATTTTAATTATGTTGATATATAGAGTTAAATAATGTCGTAACTAGCAGTTGAAATCTAAGGATTTTAAAATTTTTATACAATAATTGTACAATTTTCGCCAAAAAAATAATTCAAATTCTGACCGACCAACGAATATCACTGACAATGATGATATCACATATTAATAGTTGAAAACGGAAGGGTCTTAATGAAGGAGTTAAACCTTAAGTTCCCAGATTCCTTCAGCCTACTTTGTACGTGGTACAATGTAAAGCTAAAACAATTAATACAAAAAACAATTAATACAAGTAGTATATAAAAAAATTATAGACTAAAAAAATCATCGTTTATGAGACGGACGTTCTCTGTATTAGTATAATATATGGAATAGAACGTGCGTAATTATTCTATTTTAACAGCTAGGGATATAAAAAAAAAACATTATTAGTATATCAATTCTACATCGCATATTGTATCCTCATTTCCAATTTTATTTTAACTAGCTTGCTTGCTAGAAAAATCACATACTAGAAAAATCTTTCAAAAACATGAAATAGAGCACATAGATAACATATTGAGAATTAAATATGTGACGCTGCTGTGAGTAGAATAGCGAAAGATCCCAGGGCCCCTAGATCTACCTCATTTTAGCAAAGGTGAAATTTTGAGGACTATTAGTTTGATATGAAGTTAAGAAAGTATGCTTACTAAGTAACTTGAAAGTGGAGTCCTTTCAGAGGCCTTCGAGAGGATGTCAAAGAGCATCGGATCTGGGTGCTTATAAAGGGTCTTAAAACACTACTGTAAATATTATAGTGTAAAAGTTTGGCTTGCTAGTATTACGTATTTTCTCAAATTTTAAACATCGTTTAGGATGTGTGGCGGGAATAAGGGCCCTCGTAAAGAGTCTGGCAATAATAGGTATACATTTCAGCTTTGCTAAAATGAAATAGGTCTGGGGGCCCTAGCTCTTGGTCTACAAGAGGCCAGTTGTCAAAAAACAGTATAACAAAGGATACGCAGAGCGAGCGGCCGACGTCACATCTACACTATATATGATCACTCACACAAATTCAAAGCTCAGATTAAACCTTTCGGACTGTATGTTTTTTTGGATACTTAAAAAGACTTATTTAGATGAGATCGCCTACAGTAATAAATAGGGCAATTTCCTTTTAAGCGTTTAAAGCATTTTAGTATTGTAAAATCAATATTCGAATATTAAAGTAGAATTAAAACTAATTTCACATTATTATGTATGTCAGAGAACTAAAAAGGTGCAGTGAGACAGCGTTTGATAGCAAAATTGTTATCGGTTCGGTCTCTACTTGTGGAATTGACTTTATTAATAGTAAAAGTTTCCCCGTCTTTCGGACAAAGCGTTACGCAACACATAATCTTTCAAAAATTGGACGGAAAATGGGAAATTGAATGTTTTAACACAAATTTACCTCTGCCTACCCTGCTATGTAGGGTAAAAGTGTGCAATCTCATCAATTTTTTCATCAAATTCCATTATAACAAAAAATGTAGCAAAACGCTGCTAAAAAGAAAGGCTTAAAACTAATTACATTTTAAAAACACGACAACTAAATCAGATATCAGTATCGCATGCGTCCACCCCATAGTTGGCTCCTATGGGACGTCGTGCCATCAATTATTCTCGCTAACTGCGCGGTTTTCCACGCGAAGTTAGAGTTGTATAGCTCGTCTGTTTCAATTTTCACCTGATGAAAAATAAATAAAATAAATTCTTAATGTATTTTACTTACGACGAAGTTTACACAGTCAACTGCGACTTTTAACTAATAATATTATTTGTATGCTAAAACAGAATAATGTACTATATTTAATTAATTTACACATATTAATTAAAGATTCAATATGACTTCTAGAAAAAAAGTACTAATTTCATGAAAAGGCTCTACATTTTCAATATGTTATAACAAAATCAAAAGAAATCCATACATATATATATTTTGGGTTTTACCTATTGATTTCATAAAATAATAGATATTAATTGGCTTCAAAGAAAAGTTTGGCTGGAAAAGAAGCTTTCGAGGAGGAGCTAAGAAAAAAATTGAAAGCCTATTAATAACACATGTAGAAATGTTATTTATGCCGTTTATATCTAGTATAATTATTTGTTCAAGTGTAATTAATGCACGTATACATCTTATTAGCATGTTGAGATATATAATTGATTACTTATTAATACACGGTTCCATGGTGTAATGGTGAGCACTCTGGACTTTGAATCCAGCGATCCGAGTTCAAATCTCGGTGGAACCTGATATTTTAATTGATAATTCATCAATCTTTGTGTAAATAACTCTTGCAAATGAATTATTTTTCTTCCACTATTTCAAATTTTATAGTTTGTGTCATGATTGATCAGTATTTTATCAAAACTATAAAATAATATATATATTTTTATATATTTTATAAATTTTTGAAACGTTTTCAATTAATCTATATATTTTCTGTACATATATTAGTTATATATAAAAAATAGTGATAGCACTATAATAACATCACATTTGTAATATATAAATATTTGAATTAAAATATGAACATCAGTACAAAAATTACTTTACAAAACATTCATCTAATATTTACTCAGCTACATATGCTGTTTTCCTATGTAGCGGGGTAGGCGGTGAGAACGTAGTGTTTAGACACTTCGCTGCTTTCGCACTTTCCGCCGATTTATGGTGGTATTGTTTGTTGAGTGGTGGAACTCATTGCCGTGCTTTGCCTTGATACCCGAACGAAGACATGAAAATATCAAATATTTCATTTCCTCTAGTGGAAATCGAATTCACAACCTGTAGCGTTTACAGTCACATGTTTATGCTCTTGCGCTACGACTGGTCTCAATACAGTATTCTATTCCAAATCATTTTAATACAAAAGCTTACGACACTGCCACAGAAACCTTCTCCTCATGCCCTGCCTCCCTCCCCAGCCATCAACCAGGTAAGGCAACATAGGCGAAATTCATATTGACGTCTTATAATCCGTTCGGGTCCAATTTCATCAGCATATCACTTTCCGATATCATCCCTCCACAATAGACTCTACCTAGAGTTATCAAATTTATTCAAATTGTACTGTGTCGCTGCCGCAATTGTCACACCTGCTTTCAATTGTTATATTGAAAAAGAAACTTAATTTTCAAAAAAATAAAGCTCAAATTTCATTGTAGACAAAGCTTTCAAAGTTTCGAACAAGAATATATGATTATGGATAGAAGTTCTTATTCCACTCAAAGTAACATCCGTTTTCTCTTAGCAGAGCTTCAACGTCTTGGTGTTTGTTTCGCAATTTTCGCCCTTAAAGTGTATGTATTAAGAGTTTTCAGTTTGAAATGCAAATGCCTCGACGTCTGAAGTCTTTTGTATCAACGCGTAGCTAAGATATAGAATGTAATCGCCCACCAGAAACTTGTTTAATATAACTGTCTGGCTTCAGTCCGTTTAAAGGTTTCAGAAGTGTTGAATAATTTAAACGGTTTTTTATTTATATTATTTACTATCTAGCTTTATGTTTTTAAGTTTATTAATATTAATTTTGTAAAATCAATGTGTATTTTATCATTTTAGGATTCTGTTTTTGAAATTCTGTATTTTAAGAGTTATTATTTCAAATATTTTTTTGAAACATTAATAAAGTTATTTTCTAATACAATTAGAATTACAAAGTGCGAATTAAATTTTAATCAGTTTTCCAATTTTTGCAAACAGAATACTTTACAGTATAAACTACAAGGTACTTAATATAAGTACATACATAATAAATCAACCATACATATACACTATGACATTAAAAAAACCGTCACGCGACCGATAAGATGAAATTCCTGTAGCGTCTCTATTACCAACTTACTCTTGCATCTCACTAAACGAATTTTGTAGCTTCACCAAATTGTAACGTTGCTTTCGCGTTCGCAAAGTTAAATTTGCCGAATTTACATAAAGATGGCACGAACAGTGAGTTTGACGCATCGGAATCAAGTTAAGGGCGGAGTTACTTTAAAACTGTCTCTTAGTTGAGACGCCGAATCCGTTTAGAGTTTTCAATGTTTAGTGTTGGTTGTTGTCGATAGGATAAAGATCGATTTTTTTTCTTATTCCTTTTTAGGTTACGTTTTCTACACTTTATTATATTTAGTTTATAATTTGTAGACTTTACCTTTCAAAGAGCGAGATTACCTTAAAATGAGATATTAACTTAGAATGTCATTTCAACCTTTTCACATGATACAAATTGAATATTATTAATGACTTTTTCCCATGATTATCTAAGGAAATATATGCAGGTTTTCCTCCATTCTGCAGAGAAGACATGGATAACTAGACACTGGGATTGAAACTTTGCCTGTTGGCCTGCCAACTAAATGGAAAATAATTTATATATAAAATAATGAGTAGCTTTTACCTCCGGCTTCGGCCACATCGTCAAATGGAAATATATTGGTTGTATATGTTTTGAAACAAGGTAACTTTGATCGCAGGTACAGCAGTCTACGTCGAAACGATTAACTGGATGATTATAATGTATAACTCTTGCTCAATAAATATATCAGCTTCACGCTGTATCCCGCACACAGCAGGGTAGGCAGAGGGAACCTAAAGTTAAGACACTCCGTTCCCTACTTTCTGCCGAATTCTGGAGGCATCCCAATAAGTAGACAATATTACTAAAAATATATATGTCACACTCCCTTAGATTACAATCTGTAATCAAACAAAAAAAAATTAAGCTTTATAATATTTAGTATAGCGGACATCACATACTCTCGGTCTATTAATGTTAAAAGTATTTACAAAATTAAACCAATAAATAAAATATTAAAACCTAAAACGACATTATTTATTCAACCCCAAACATCGATACTCAAGACATCACTACCCTTCCTCCAGAGGCGTCCAACTTACGTATTGAGTTACGCTTCGGCCCAATCGTGTCATGCTCACCCATTATAATATCCGTTGCTGCTGCCTTAATCTTGATATTTACATAATAGCACTCTGCTTCTTTATTGGGTGTTGAATGATTTTGTTAATCTATCTTTGTATATAAAGGAGGATCTATAAAATATATATTTTTAAATAAGAAGTTTTAAAATATTGAATGGGTAGCTGATTTCTTAATTATAATTGCTTTAACAAAATGCTTAATTGGGTATTGAGAAGGCAGAGGGTGGAGGCGCTCAATGCCGTGGGGCATTGTCTTATTATTAGCGAGAAGAAACGGAAACAATTCATTTCTTTGAGTGCGAATAGAACCCACAAACGTTGCCTTTACAATCAGGTTCTATACCGCTGCTGGCCTTTATTAAAATTCAATATAAAATATTATTAAAAAAACTATTAATAAAACAATTAACAATATAAAAACAATAAGATAAACTCACGTTATTTTTGATTTGCATTCAAAACCTCACGCCACCATATTGGCTGGCATTCTATCACACGCACATTCTTCAATAACGTTTCTATCAAGGGGAGTATTTGAATACCCCCCAGTAATTGATTCGTAGTGATGTCTTTTGAATTTCAATGAGAGATTAAACAGCATCAGGCTGACGGATGTGAAACAAATCATGAGATAGATCTTATTTAGATACTTTAGAACAATTGAATTAAGATGGGAAAGAGCTGTTTAATTTAGTTAACATTATTTTTAGTATTGTCATTATATTGAGGCCAGTCGTGGCGTAGAGGCACTGGGTGTGACTGTAAATGCATCAATGCGTGCTTTTATGTCAGTATTTGTATTAAGAAACAATTAATATAATTATGAACTTCACGTTATGCCGCATTAAGGAGGGAAGCCGGTTACTTATTTTGAAGTCATTCTGTTTACCACTTTCTGTCCAATTTTAAAAAAATTGCAAGAACAGTTTTTATGTGGCTCACTCACGTGTGACGTATAATGATACTAATTACGATAAATTCATCTATTTTTAATGAAGCCGCATTGTTTAACGAGTAACGAGTCTTATAATTTCATTGTATTGTTTTATAATAAATGCTAAATATTCATTTTAAAATTGCATTATTTAAAATAAACATTACAAAATAATATTTAAGTAAAACAAAAAAAAAATGAAACCTATTAAAAATATAATTCCCCATATTCTAACATACAGTCAAATAAACTTACATATTACATACATACTCATACATCATGAAAAGTGATTACTTCAATAAAAATTTGATCGTATAGAGTTTTATATGTCATCATAAATACGACAAACCCTTGTATATTTATGAACTCATACGATACTAAGTGATAGGACGATAAAATTTATATTATACTATATTGGCAAGAGTTAACGTGCGTCGAATGTACGTATATTCTAATATTACAATAATCTATGATTCATAGAATGCGTTGGGATGTATGGAGGAAATCAACTGTTTTTTTATAGGTTCTTCTAGGAATTAAGGCTTAATATAAACGGATGGTTTGCTTGTTTTTGAAGCCAAATATGATCATAATAAATTAACCGTTTCCATGTGGTTTGTGGGTTTGATCTTGGTTCACCACTTGAGGCTATTAATTATTTAATTTGCGAGCTCTGGTTAGATAAAATACGTGACATGGATTGGTGATGATGACTTTGTCTGGATGATAAGTATGTAAAATATATTTAAAAAATTATGTGTATGTATGAGTGACGGGGACATGTAATAGCCCATAGCCCTTACACTCTTTTCCTACAGGCCTAAGTATAAAGCAGCTTGGATTCACATAATGAATTATGTTAATTATAAGACATTAAAAGTATAATTATTCTAATAGTCTTGTTTTGAATAATATAATTCGCAAATAAATATAAAAAAAATCCATCATATTCTAAAGAAGTGCAAGGACACATCGCTAGTTTTCCCCAAAGAAAACACGTATCCACATAAAAACTTCAAAAACCGTATGACACTTAAAGGGAAACCCTAGAGAATCAAAATGCGTGAGAGCAGAAAATTATGCAAAGAACTGGTCAATACAACCCTCGGCTTTTACAACACTGTCAATATTTTATACGACATGATGTAAATCAATCATTTTTGTATGGTATCGTGAAATTTTATCTTATTTTTTTCACGTATACATACATCCAAATTATGGTAAGTACTGAGTACTGATATAGAATATCACTGAAGGACCGTAAATGTATATAAAATGATATACATATACGTGATATACATTCAGTTGTACTTATTTTATTTTTCTTAATAAACATATTAAGAAAACGCTAGTTTATATATTATTTATTGCACTTGAAACCAACTAAGATAAACATATGGCTATACATATAATAAAATTATAGCACATTGGTGTCTGTACATGTGAGAAAGACAATATTATTGCGGGCATTTATCATTGTTATACAAAATAATTATTTTAAAGATTTGTATTGGTTTTTCCTGTTGTTCATAAATATGTAAAATATAATAAGTTCTTTGATTTTCACGATTATTACACATTTTAAATGAAACTATTTTAACCGGATTAATCGCGTATATTTCGTAATTTTATACATTTTTGGAAACCCGTTTCGAACACTTTACAGTAGTCCGTGGTCACGGGTAGACTACCCGGCTCCCAAAAATGTATACGAAATATTAATTCGCGATTAATCTGGTTAAAATAGTTTCATTTATATGTAAAACATATTTATTAATAACCCTTCCTTAGCAGTCGGGAAAAACTTTAATAGTAAAAAGATCAAGTCATCGTTTTTATAAATATAATTCATTATAGAGAAAATTTATTTATAATATATATTTTTTAATTATATTATATGTCTAAAAAGTTAGGTTCCACCGAGATTTGAACTCGGATCGCTGGATTCAAAGTCCAGAGTGCTAACCATTACACCATGGAACCGCACATGTACATAGCTTAATATATTGTATACAAAATTTCGCCTTTCACTCGCTAGACTCGATGATGTCATGGGGTCATCTTTCTAGGTCGTATTAAGATATCATGCGTATAAGACGTCGAAACAGACGAAGATATTAATATGATTTTACAAAAAAAATTGCTTTACGTTGTATCCCGTATGTAGCAGGTGAGTCAGAGGAGACATAGGGGACACTCCGTTCTCCGCTTACGTGGTGGAACTCAACGCACCGCTTTCTTTTGCCAGGGCAAAGAAATATAAATAATAGATACACAAAAATGTATGATAGCACATATATTTTTTGTATATGGATCTAATATTTAACACAGGAAAAAATATTTACTTTTCTCTCTTCATTTCGTCGCTCTAGTAATGAGGCCAAACGCGGCGTTGAGTTTCGCCACTCCACTCAGAATGCCTTTGCCTTTCATGCCTTTTAAGAATTTGGCGGAAAGTGGGAAACGAAAGCCAAATAATCCAAAATAATTTTATTTTGAAAATCTGTGGTACATAAATAAAGTCTAAGTTAGTATTTCTTTCAAGATAACCACAATACACCTACTAGAAACTATTATAAAATAGAATTTCTTGTTAAGAAACCCGTTATTTTACAGATCGTATTTTTCAAAATCTCATATTTTTGGAAATGAGGCCTTTGAGAGATTTGGTATAGAAGTACTCAGAATGGACTAGTAAAGAGGTTTAAATTGTATTTTATTTTGTTTGAGTTCTAATAATAACGGCTAGTCATCATTATAAATACCTGATATAATAATAAGACTAATTAATAATTATATTAATATGGTATTTCGTTAAGACACTCCGTTCTCCACTATCGGGTCAATTCTCTTGCTTAATTTTACACACATTAGGTGACCTCTTTGCTTAAGTAATTCCAAAATCAAATTCTATTGAAATTCAATGAAATAACCTGTAACAACAAAATACTACTATTTCAATAAATTATAATAATATTTAATTCAAATGTTTTTACAGTATATACAAATATCACAAAGAGGAAAAGCAATATTCGTGAAAATATGAAAAATTAAATAAGGTCTTTGATTTTCCCGATTATTCCACATTTTAATGATATATTTTTAATGGATTAATCACGTATATTTAAGATTATATATACATTTTGGAAACCCGACGTTTTGAACACTTCGCAGTAGTCCGTGGTCACAAATAGTTTTATTTATAAAGTTAAATACATGTCATCTCTGCCTCTCCGTATTGATTAAAATTACAATAAAAAAAACAATATATCTAGATCATATTGATCATTATTAAATCTATATGTTCGATAATAATATATTTTTAAAACTATTCCGGGTCTTTAGTATGTATTATTAACGTAACGTAATAGTGGTAGTCATTTAAATGATAACTAATCAATCAGTCAATCAATCAACATCAAATTG
>DWAP01003161.1:0-12382 GCA_018230625.1 Heliconius eleuchia
GTTCCCTCTGCCTACCCTGCTGTGTGCGGAATACAGCGTGAAGCTGATTTTTTTTATATCAAAGACGAGTCCCTACTTTTAAGCATTTACGTCATGTACCCAACATGGGCAACTAAATGGAAAATATGTTAACTAATAGATAGTATATTTTTTAAAAAAACTACGCTTGTCAATACGGTCGTGTTTAAAAAAAAAAATTAATTCTATTCGTTCAAATGATTATGTATATGTATAGCTCATACTGTAAAATTAATAAAAAAGGAAAAAAAAACCAACGGAATTCTTTACAACATTCTAAAGTACTCGCCTCACTATAAAGTAAAACAACTCACAATTCCAAAGAACGCGCCATGAGTCAATAAATCGACCTTAAACTATATATATTTCTATACAATTTATATAAATACAACAAAAATATTATGTATGGGAAAATTCCGAGAAAATAACATTTATTTGGTAGCGAAAGGTATTTAGTAGATCAATCATTCGAAGGTTATAGTTATACTGAGTCTCGCTTAATAACCAATTTGAGTAATTTCTTTTGTATGGAGAAAATATATTTACTTTTAGAAGGTCAAATTTTTAAGTAAGAATTGTAGAAACGGTAAGTTTTATTTGGTTAATATGTTAGTTTTTTTCGGAGATTCAAAACTGCGTTCTAAGGTCATGTTAATAGTTGTTTTTTTAGCTTGACCTAATACCTAGTATTAAAACACTCCGTTATGCACTGTCCACTGAATTTTTTAGGCATTGCGAGTTGAGTGGCCGAACTCAACGCCGCGCTTTGCCTTGATACCAGAGCGAAGAAAAAGAAAATATTTATAAATAATAATTCATTATTCCCCCGAGTGGGAAACGAATCTACAAACGTCACGTTTTCAGTCAGACACTTGTGCTCCTATACCACGACTGCCTCAAATATATAATAGATATTTTAAATTGAAATTAATTAAAGGTAACACTTTAGCTTATATAAAAATGTTATTGAGTAGAGTCCAGACTCGACAAAGTTAATTGGACATCCTCTAACCTTGTAATATTTAAATTAAGTTTTTACCAATTAAACGACCAGCGCTTTGTAATCATTTATACCATTTTTCTGGTACTTGGCTTTATCATATTATACCTTTCAACATTTTAGTAAGAAATACAATATAAAATCTCATTCAAAATGACAAAACAATGACCACAACCAACTTACCCAAGTAGCTGTCCATTGTTCAGCTGTTCCGGCGGTGATTTGACTGAGAACATGACCTTATCGCTGAGCTCCCCGCGACTGCCGCGCCCCATCAGCGGCAAGTGGATCTGTGTACCTTTGGACTCCATCTTCTTGCCGGGCGTCATCGTCGTGTGACCATCCTGGTGGAAACCCTGGAACAATAGACAGGAAATTTGAATGAATTGGCAAAATAAGAATAAATAAATAAACTGGTATTTTTTTGGTATATATACCAATATATACCATCTTCGGTTTTTTCTCTTGATATATCAAGAGAAAAAACCGAAGATGAAAGCTTATATATCAAAGTTTATTGTACAAATAATATTTTATTATGAAATTTCTTAATTTTTATTGTAGTTTTATTTTAAGATGAAATTGTTAGTTTAAAAAAATTAAAGAATATAAAAGAAATTAACGGTGTAAAGTAATTATAATGTAAATTTTCAAAGGTCTGAAAAATTATATTAATTATAATTTCCCTTCATTTATTTGCTATATTTAACCTATTGCTAAGACACTCCGGTCCCCACTTCTCACCTAATTTTACGACATTGGAGGCTGAATAGCGGGGCTCAACGCCATGCTCTGTCTTACAACCAGAGTAAAATTTTGCCTTGAATAGAATCCACAACCGCATAGATTTTACAATTTTTAAATTTAAAACAAGCTATATTATATGAAAAACGTTATGTTCACGTTTGTACGTTAAAGGAATTATTATAGGAGCGTGTCGAAAACAATTGACCTATTTCATTAAAATCTCGTTGGTTAATTAAAAGTTTCTTCAACATTTTATAAGGTAAAATTTTATTTTGATCCATTTTATTAACTGTTTGTATTTTTTATTCTTATTTTTGTTCAGGTGAAGAGTCCCGTCTACAGGAGCCTCTCTCAGAAAATTTATTACATACTTCACGCTGCATCCCGCGCTTAGCAGGATAAGCAGAAGGAATCTGAAAATCTATTGTAAACACACTTAATGCGAATTAAGATTTTTAGATTTTTTATTTTTACATTTAAGATTCCGTTCACCACTTTCCGCCGAATTCTCTAGACATTGCGTTTTGAATGGCGGAATTAAAAGCCGCGCTTTGCCTCGTTGCCAGAGCGAGAATTTTTTTCATATTAAATATTTTATTTCCTCGAGTGAGAATCGAACCCACAACCTCTCGAGTTTACAATCGCATCGCAATTCTGACTGATATTTGAATCCACAACTACAACGTTTTATATAACAACAGAAGGTTACGTAAAGCGATACAACTTTTTTGTTCAGTTTCACTCCTTCTCCCGCATATGGGAGAGTAAGTAGAGTAAACCTATGATCAAGATATTCCATTGTAATGTAATTGACTATTTTTCGTCTAAATAAATCAAATTTAATATTGATTCTTTTTTTCGTCTAAATAAATCAAATTTAATATTGAAACACACTGCTTTCTTTGTTCAAAAGTGTTGGTAAAGAATCTAATATAAATTATGACATATTAAATAGCAAAACTAAATGCCGTGCCGTTCCTAATTGAATATACTAGAAAAATAACATTATTTTATATATAAATTTCTATGCATTGTATTAATAATAACGATCATCCTATTCATTTAAATATATACAAACAACGTCAGAACAACTTAATTAATAAACGCTAAATACATAATTGTCTTAGCCGGGAAATGAACCTGTAATCTGTTGAATTAAGCATACATTCATCTATTTTAAGTTTGTATCAATAAATAACCGAAGCCCTATTTAAGCTAAAAGCTGAAGCCGTATAACATTGATCATAAGACTGTTCCACACGTTATTTTTTATAAGTTCGCCTTCGCCTCGCCATCGCGGTGGAAACCGGGCTTGGTATCCACCGCAAAGGAGAAATGATCGAGTGATGCTTAGGTGGAACTCCTTTGAAATAAAATAGGTTTATATTGCCACCAACGAAAAGTTTTTTTTATAATTTCTAATTATTTCGGTTCGCTCCCTAGAACTGAGCGAGTTTATTTCAAATCTTTCGACCCGCTCGGTCCCTTCCGCCTGACTATTTATGGAAATACATGTATGCAGTGTATTGCTACGGCGTCAACGTAGTCCTTAATGGCCCCCCTACAGTCGGCCGGCCAGTGGAAACTGGACTGTAAGCATATTATATAATAATATCTTATAGTACTTCTAGTCTCTGATAATAAATTTAACTGAAACATAATATTTTCCATCATTTTCTTTTAACGAACTGCTTTATTAATATGTAAAGAAAGGATATCAAAACGGAACGTCGTAACACTAGATTCCCTTTTTAAGCAGGATCACACCGTATCTCGTATATAGCGGAAAAAAGGGAATATATATTTAGCATTGGTTATATTTCAATCAAATTAAAGTAGAAACCGCAACCGCACTAAGAATAGCTTACCAAAAGGTTAATAGAAAATCACCGACAAACACAAAACAGGACTTTCAGTAATGAAGAAAACGACAATGACGAAGAAAGAACACTTTGAATACCTGACAAAAATATAAAAGGCTAGTGATTTACTCGATTAATTGTTGAATTTTATACATTAATCGATAGGTTTTAAAATATTTATTCCAGTGGTCCCCTGTATGTCTACAGTCTAGACGGCGCGGTCTTCCTCTTTTACCCCGTAATTAACTAAAAATAGAAACATTCTTGATGTATTTTTGAAGCTTCATCATTTTTCTCGTAACAGGTTATGCAGAGACAACTTAGTGCCAAGACACTGCGTTCTCCGCTTGAATTTAATTCACAGCATCTTGTAATAATACAAATTTAGTTATAAATCGATCCCGCGACCTAATAAGCTATCTAAAAAAACAAATATCAACACTGCCAAAACGAATGTAGCAATCTATTCAAATACAAGAGCAATATTCCGCAGCCAATTCGCAATAAACTAAAAACAGGTTTTCAGTATAGTGAAACGAGTATTTCACTCGGATCAGCCACACTTGACATAAAAAGAAAATTGAAAAGCCCGATGTAACGAGAGCTCGTGAACGTGAGAGGCAAATCTACTAAGTAACTTGGGAATTAACACTTTTTTTAAATAGTAATGTGCTTTTACACGTATTTTGTAGGATAATGCGGTGATCGATCACTTCGTTTTCTATTTGTTTTTTAGAGGAAGCTTTATAATGAAGCAGCTTTTGCCTTCACACTGTATACCGTACATATGTGTATTTCATTTTCTTGAGTGGGAATCGAACTCACAGCTTGTCACGGTTAAGCCTCACGCCTTAAGTCTACCCTTTACAATGAGAAACTGTCAATAGCTTATTTTATTAGAAGTTAAGATTCGATAGTCAACATTTTTCTAAATCTAGATTACATGAAATTTGGAAAGAAATAATTAAGCCTCAGTCCTTTTTTTAACTTTAATAATAATTAAGCATGCCAATTAAATTTATTGTAGCTCAAGGTTTTTATCATTAGCTTTGGACATATGAAAGTTTTTTTTTTTCAAAAAACTCGATAAATAAGATTAATCAAATAATTTAGGTTTATAATTTGAAAGGCCTTTTATAGGCCACTCGTAGCGCAGAGGCACAAAGTGTGACTGTAAAATCCAATAAATAAAGTTTCAATCTTTTTTTCTTAAAAATAGGCACCATATTTGTTGTTTCAATGGAAAATATATTTACAACCGTAACTAGATCTCATTTTAATATAATAAGATAGTATATATGTATGACCTGGGGGTTCAAGAGTGACAATGATATGTGCAATAGCTGGTTTCATTTTTCAACTAGTATAGGCCGAAAATAACGTATGCTCGAGGTCTCGAAAAATAGTTTTAAAAAAATAATTATAGTACACGACAAAATCAACAGATAGTGATTTTAAAATTTTGTAATTTTGATAAGATAAGGTATATTTAATTATTATATAATTGCCCTTTTTTATTTTCTTTATCGACAATTTATGTTTATCTTATTTTTATCTATGTAGCATTGAAGGGACCAAACGGGTTGATTAATTTAAAAAGACTTACAGTATATTTTTTTATTTCATGATATTATTGTTTTTTTTCTTTGCGTACATGATGTTAATACTGTTAGCCATATTGACCTTACAGCCACAATGAATGGGTAGGAAAATGGGTACATTATCCCTGAGAAATTGCAAGCACTACGTGACTGCTTGAGAGGATGTCAACAGCGCGGCGGCAAGTTGTCTCCAGCGGGAATCGAACCTCGGCTTGCGGCCGTCAATAGGGCGAGATATTATTATCTCATTCGCCTTCTTGTATTTGCTGATTGTTCTGCCATCTATAAAGAGTATCTAATCACTTCATCCTGTCTATCATTTACGTAGTTCATTCATGAGAAATTTTATCTTTGATAAACAGCTGGTTCAATTAAAAAAAAATTACGTCGCCATTGGGACTCCTCCATAAGTTAAATAAATTAAACTAGTTTATATAAAAAAAGTTATTGTCTTTCTTTGTCAATATATACTATATACAAAAGACATAGTTATATTTATAAATGTCTTTTCTTTTAGAATAGCCTAGTTAAGCTGTTAAAAAACAATACATTAGAACAATTATGAGAATTCAACAAATTTCTTTTGTTTAAATAACAGTTTAACTAAGTAATTTGTAAAGCACGTAGGAAACAATGCACTGCATAGCACACACATCTGTTACAGGAGTTCACGAAGCTTAACCTAATCATTACAGTAATACTACTTAGTTATATACATATTTTAAAAAAATCATAAACAAGACTATTCACTCAAGAAAAGATGCATGAGGACATTATAGTAAATGTATATTTATATTATATTTTAAAAGGATTTCCAAAAATTTTGCGATCGAAAGTGATATGATAAAACTTTTAAAGTTATAATAAAATATATATTTTTGTATCTATAATTATAATAAAATTTGTAAATTATAAGATACAATAAAAATGACGTTTTTATTTTCATCTTCAAACTTTATTTCACATATAGCAGGATAGACAGCGAGAACCTATACGAGTTAAGATGGTCCATTCTCTTCATTTCCTGTACAAATCGACATATACGCGGAAATTAGCACTGCACTTTGTCTTATGGCAAAAAATAATTAAACATAATGCATTTCCTCAAATGGGAATTGAACCTAAAATCCATTTAAGCCGCGTTTAAAGTTATAACGATATCCTACTGCTGAACTCTAGTGCATCACGATGGCCCCCATAGTAAAACATAAATGTAACTTATATATACACACTTATGAATTATTCTGTGACTCAGATAACCGCATGAGGCATTGAACTTTAATAAAAAGGTAGGAAAAATATCTCTGGTTTCGATAACGTTTTCTTTAATTTTTGTTTTGCTTGATGATAAATGTAAAAAAATAAATACAGCTTCACGCTGTATCCCGCCTTTGCCTCGACAACAGTGCGAAGAAATGGAAACAAAAATTTAAGTAAATATTTCATGTCCACATGTGGGGATCGAACTCACAACCAGCTGATTTTACAGTCACACTTTGTGCCCCTGCGCCACGACTGGCCTCACACGAGTCCCAACTACTTCATATATATGATGTTATTATACATACGTATTATAGTATTACATTTATATCCATGTGTCAATATCTAATTAAATACGAAACAATGATAATTTTAAGATTAACGATCACGGCGATAAAATTGGTTATAATTCTAGAATATTTGTAATTTAATGTAATTTTCAATTAAAAAAAAAACGAACTTATCTTTTTATATGTTGGACTGCGACTTGCTTTGGTATAGAGGTTTATTGAATAAATATTAGAAGGCTAGTATAAAAACTAATCGTATTTAGAAAGAAGGGTTGCCTCAAGCATCCACGTAGTGCTTGCGATTTCTTAGAGACTAGTATTCCTTTCCATTCCCGTCCGGTGCCGTCGTAAGAGACGTTGGGGCCACCAGCATAAACAACACGTCAAAAAAGAAGGAAAGACGGGAGGAATGAGAGACGGTCCGTGTTTTTTATTTTCGTTTAAATTGAAATAAATCTTTCTTTGTACTTAAAATATGTCAATGGAAATTATTTGTAAGTATTGAAGTATTTTGTTTAAATCTAACAAAAATATCTATGAAATAGGCAAAGAAAATCGTTTCTCTATATTATATCTAACCTACAATGTCAACTTGAAAAAACTCTTGGAAACTGGCAACACATGAATAAATCAATATACGAGTATTATATACAGATTAAGTTAACCAGTACTGTCAATATATAAAAAAAAAGTAGCGTCAAAAAAAATATTACAATTATTCCTTTAAAAATTAAGTATAAATGTTTAACTAATTGCTACTTCTTCCCACATTAGGAGACAATGTGTTTGATAAACGTAAAATTATTTACATATATAATAGAAAAGGACACGTGTCCTCCATATATTACACAAAACGCTACGTTAAATTCCGCCACTCACCGCGTTATTTTTAAAAATTGTAAACGGAAATGTATAAACATTATTTTCTCTCCTCTATAAAGATTAATACAGTAACAATGTGCCGCAATGGCGAATTTATCACCAAAACCAAAAGAACAGGTACATTACAGGCATCCCCGTCATTATTACACGCGACATTTAAATCCGCCACTACACACACGCAAAATCTAAAAATTAAAACATAGTGTCTAAACACTTTTTTCTCTCCTCTACATTAAAGAATAATACAGCAAATCCTACCTGTACCAATGTGCCGCTTATATTCGCCAACATCACACGTCCAGACGTCCCACCTTTAATAGATTAACACCGCTACTGATTTAAATAGTTCATTGGATTCCGTTATCAGTTCTTACGCACTTCAGCTTTAATATCTATAGTTTTATAATCATTTTTTTTAAAGTTGTTTTTTTTAATATTTGGTCTTTCTAATTGTTGTATGCTATGTCATAGTTATGATATGTGAGTTTGTTTTATGCTACAAATAAATTGAAAAACAAATGAAAGGATAAATGTTAAAGGAAATGTTATTTATTGTAGTGAACATTTGAGACGAAGCGACTGATGGCAAGCTGACTGTTGGTTATAGCTCCACTCGGAAGATTGAGATATTTCCATTTACTTACTCTGGTGGATAATGTGCGGAGTTGAGTTGCGCCACTTTATACGCAGTGTCTCGAATTTGGACGGAAAGCGAAGTCTGTCTGCTAGCTGCTATATACGGAAAAAAACTTATAGAAAGAAATTTTTCATATTCCAATATAGAGATGCGTCACAAAACAATACCTTAAATAGTCAAAAGTGCCACAGTATAAGATAAAATTGCTTTATTTTTACACATCCTTCTCGATACAATATACAAATTATATTAAATTCCGTCGCATATATACGAATCGGATAGAATATATTAGGTATTTCTATATAAAAAGCCCCCAAAAGCCTTAACAGATATCAATCGATATTATTACATCTTGTGCGGAACAAATTGGATCGGGCTATATAGGTAACTCGATTTTTTCAGTCACGCCACGACAGAGTATTGAACTAAACTGAAATATAGGCAAAAAAATCTTATAGAAGGTTACGTAATAATGAATTTATGAAGCTTTTGTACGATTTTTTTCTTTTTCCATATTAAAAAAATATACATTATCCGAAAAGTTATGCCATGAAATCATTTTTTTTATAGAACATACAAAGAGATAAATTATTAAACCGATTATAAAGTGGTCTTCATGACGTGGTCTGACAGCATCTAACAATTATAGCGATGTTTTTGGTAAATATTTATTAGATATTATTTCTCCGCTCTGACAACGCAAAATGCGTCGTTAAATTCCGCCACTCAATACGCAATATCTTGTATACTATTTTATTCTGTTTTAGTTATTTATTGTTATTATGCAACCGAACTACATGGTCTGTGAAAAATTCAACTGTCTAACTGTCACGGTTCATGAGATACGACTTGGTGACAGACGGATAGACAGACAGACAGACAGACAGTGAAGTCTTAGGACCAGTTTTACCACTCACTGATAAAGTCCCGAACAACCTTGTCTGCCTGATCACTATCTGATAGTTTATTCGTAACTAGTGAAACCTGACATTAGTCTCCCTAACAAATAAATAAGACACGAAAATCCAAATAAAATTGTGTCAGTGATATTATCCGCATTAAATAAGTCCCAGATTGGTTAGAGCGCCTGATTTACTGTATACTGGGTCAGGTCAATATAAGTACGTATGGCTTGATAACGTAATACTTTTATAATATTTTATATAAAGAGATAAATATATTTAAATTATCTAAATTCAAAAGATTAATAAATATTGAACTTTGTTATACACATATATATTGGGCAATATGTATTTGGATTCTTTTCTACTAAAACTACGCAAATTGCGAGCTTTACGCTTCTCTACCTTGAAAGTTCTAAGAGGCCAATCGTGACAGATTGTCGATTCGATTCTCACTCGAGCAAATTCATTATTTAATATTTTCATTTCCTCGCTATGAAAAAGTTCAGTCGACGGCTCTAGAATTCGGGAGAAGGGAGTGAGGAACGAAAAGTCTTAACACTAGGTTCCTAGGTTCCCTTTACTATGTGCAGTACACAGCGTGATAACGCAGGACAAAAGCAAGTCATTGAGATTTCCTACAAGACATCACTTTCATAATATTCCCACGTCACGTGGAATTAAATCGAAATATCGCCTTTTCTCCTATAATCCTGATAAAACTACAATGTTGTTATCGCTAATGTCTATCATTTATCTTTACACCTATATATTTTGATAACGTAACACTAATTTTAGAAGTTAATGAAATGTAATTGAGAAATAAATTGGTATATAAATATATATACCAATTATATTGGTATATAAATATATACCAATTTATTTCTCAATTGTGTATATGTGTGGTCCGTATGTCTATCCGTTTATCACCAGTATCTCATAAACTGATATTCAGATATATGAAATTTTCATAGATTATGTTGATGTTGCCGCTTGAACAGCAAATACTAGAAAATAGAATTGAATAAATAATTCAGAGGACAAAAATTGAGGGTTAGCAAGGATAAACTAGTGACAAAACACTCCAGTCTCCATTTCTCGTCAGAAATCAGATGTGGAACACAACGCCGTCATACCATAACGGGTAAGCAGGACTATGAAATGTTTAATAGGAAACAATTAACTCACTGAGACGTGAAGAAACATAATAAATTATTATTAAGGACAGAACAAAGAGGCTTCATTGCGAAAGTAGGTCGTAATGAATGAATTAATTTTTAAATGAAAATGTACAAATATAGTCTTATTTAAATACAAACTATTTCAACATTTTTGTATCAATATATAAAGTAGAGAAAATCTAGTGTTAAGACACTCCGTTCTATTCAGTCTGTAAAAAATGAGCGATAACTGTCCCTCAGTTTTTTTACACACTTTTCATTAGGTTGACTTGTAACTATGTAAAAAAATATAATTTTAAAAAATCTTTTTAAAACTAAGCTTTCTAGATGTTTTTTTTATGGTATATTGTATTTTACAATTCAATCCCTTTCATTTAACAATACCTTATGAGGTAGATTGTGAAAAAAATGTTATCCAACATTTGGTTACGACGGCCATGTTTTACTTACAACAATATGAGAACTGAAGTCCTAATCAAAATTTGGTTTTCTTATTCACATTGTACCTGTGAATATGAGAAGTATTAAGGTACTCTTTTCCTATTAATACGCTCCCCACATTCCGCATAATTGAATTGAAAATATTAAATATTTCAGTCCCTCAGGTGAGAATTAAACTCACAACCATCGCGTTAGCTGTCGCACGCTTGTGCCCCTGTGCCATGACGGCACAGGGGCACAAGCTCAATAACATGGAGATTAAATGCCGAAGATTTTACATATTCATTATTGTATTATAACCTGCAATAATATTATAAAGTCAAAGCATTTTTTTTAGTTTAACGCGCTCCTTGAATAGTTCCTGAATCTCAGGAACCATTTATTGATTGAAATTGAAAGTTATTTTTGTTTTGGATAGTATTTTTATCGAGGAAGTTAATATTTGTACCTTGGTCGGAACTCAACGCCACGATTTGCCTGGTAACCAGAGAGAGAAAATGTATATATTAAATATTTCACTTCACCAAGTGAGATACGAATCTAACACCGTCACGTTTGCAGTCACAAATTTATACCTCTCCATCACAATGGGCTCAACTACTTACAACCATATAAGCCACACAATGCGATAAAAATATTAAAAACATATAGGTACATATATCTCATATGAAGACTAGAAATTATTTAAATTTCAAATTCAAAGTAGTTTAGAACATTATATAGGACAAGTTTAATTGTAAAATCTGAGTTATAAACAAAATACGTTGAGTCTAGGGAAATTAAACTGACGGCGCTGTGTCACTTATAACGATGCGCTATCACTGAAAGTTATCTCATTTAGTTTTATTTGAGGAATGATACTGTTATAACATAAAAATATTATATGAATATATCGTGCCACAGGAGCACTAGCGTATGATTGTAAACGCGATAGGTTGTAGGTTCAATTCTCACTCGAGGCAAGGAAATGTTTAATATTTTCATTTCTTCGCTCTAGTGTTAAAACCAACCATAACGTTGAGTTATACGCAATTCCTTTTAAAAATTCGATTTAAAGTGGAGAGCGGAGTGAAGGTGAAAAAGATTATGATATTAGCAAAAAGCAACACTTTACCCCGCGAGTAGGGAAATTAAGGCAGAGGGAACCTAGTGTTTAAGACACTTCGTTGCCCACGCCCCACTCAACATTGCGTTTAAGTGGTGAAGCCCATGGCTATACTGAGTTTTATCACCAAATCAAAGAATTACAAAATAAAAACAATTTATTCCTCTTAGTGGGAATCAAACTCACAACCTTCTAAAAATTTTAATAATTTCTCACGATTCAATCTCAAACTAAAATCCGTTCATAATGTAGAACAAAGCAAAGGGTTCATTTGTTCGATGAAACTTAAGTTACTTCACTCTTATTAAGAGAATTAATCTAAGTTACTATAATGCATTTACATAAAATAAATTAATAATTTCAAATAATTAAAAAAAAAGAAAATTTGAAAGAGATGAAGGAAGGACGGAATGCAAGATCAGTGTAAATGATAAGATATTAGAACAGGTGAATGAA
>DWAP01003162.1:0-12380 GCA_018230625.1 Heliconius eleuchia
GCTCTGGTGTCGAGGCTAAGCGCGGCGTTGAGTTCTGCCACTCAACACGCAATGTGTTCAAATTTTACACATTTTTTAATAGTATATTTCTTTCATAAATATTAACAACACTTTAAAAATGATAAAAACATTAACACAGTTCATCTGACATTTTATACACTCAAGTATTCGTTTTCAGTCATGCATATTGCACGTTTATCGCCGCACAAATCGACGGGCCCTGTATAGAGTATTACATGAATAAATTATTCGAAATAGGTAGCAATTGGACGGAAAAACCGTTATTATGAATAAGAAAAATGTGTTGTTTTGTTTTAATTTTATATTTAATAGGTATCTTATGACAATACCTGTAGCCTGTATTTATTTTATGTAAAAAATTAATAATAGCTTGTACATTTACCAGGAGCCACGGGTTCGAGTCCCGCTACGTTCAAATTTTTATACGTTTTCTAAATAAGTATTTTTCTTTCCTAAGTGTAGAATAACACTTTAAAAAATGTCAAATAAATGATTTATAGACAAACAAAGATTTATATTTTCGCTATGGGTATGCGGAAATACAAGTTTTCTCCAATTCCTTTATTTAATAAGAATTTGAGTGGTTGTTTTGTGTGTTAAATGATTTATAATTTACAAAAAGATTATTACAAAGCCAAAAGTTATAGGTTCAATTCCTATTCGAGTAGATGTAATATTTTCATGTCCTCGCTTAAGTAACGAGGCAAAGCGGGGCGTTTATTTCCGCGATTCAACTCGCAATGCCTTCAAAGTTCGTCGTAAATGGGGAACGGAATTGTCTTAATGGGGACGGAATGTCGTAACGCTATGTTCCTAGGTTCCCTCTGCTTACCCAGTTACCCTATTGCTTTATGCGGGATACAGTGTGAAGCTAGAAAAAAGATATAATACAAAATTAGTTTCTTAATGTCAACTCAAGCGCAATCTTAATCACATACCTAAAAGCAGTGCAAACTTTTCAAATTGGACCAATTTAAGTGCAAGTGAGATTCTAAGAAAGCTTAAAAAGCTCGGTTTCATAATGTTACATATTAAAGTTGAACGTTCCAACGTTTCCGTTACTTAGAAATGTTCTTTAAATAAAGCTTATTGTTGAAAAAAGCCTCAATTTGCTTGATTTTGTATATTTAGGAATCCGTACCTGAAAAGGTAAAAAATAAATCTCTTTATCGTCCGTTGTCGAGATTAAATATCTCAAAATCACGCGGAGGCATCAAGCTGAAATAAATATTAATTTAGATCTATTATATATAAAAAATCAACCTTCTAAGTCAATGCGATCAAAAATTACGAGTATTTATTTATGCGTCGATTTTGTTGTATTTTTTATGAAATTTACCGCCTAATCAAAACCTATAGATTATTTCCCGCAAGTCTATAGTTATGGCGCGAAATCAAAAAAACTTATAACAATACAAATAAAAGAAAATATCCGAAAAGTTATAGGTATTCTATATATCGACTGGTTGTGGTTTCATTTCTTCGCTCTGGTGTCGAGACAAAGCGCGGCGTTGAATTCCGCTACTCAGCAAGCCATGCCTCCTGAATTCGACAGAAAATGGGGAACGGAGTGTCTTAACACTAGGTTCTCTCTGCCTACCCTGTTGTGTGCGGGATACAGCGTGAAGCTGATAAAAAAAATCCTTACAAATTTATATTTGTATTTAATTTCATATAAAACGAGTGCATATGACATCAAACTTAAGTTTGTCAACTGTTATAAGTTGTACGTACCGTTGACGTTTAATCCTAAAATTGGTATAATACCCTCGCTGGGTGAGTCTGACTCGTACTAAAATGGTTTTTTTTTCTAATCTAGTCTTCATAATCTGTTTTATAACCACTGGAGAATCATATGAACAATAATAACTAAGCCAGTAAAATCCAGCTTTTTATTACGTAGTCGTACGTCTATTATAGTGCTACTATTAAGCAAGAAATTTAATATTTTCGTTTGGAAAACTTGGCTGTATTTTTACTCACTCAAGCATTCATTTTTATTTACATGATTTTTATTATCTTTAATACAGATGTAGTATTCAATCAAATTATTTTTAATTTGACACAGCTTCTAATTATTTTCAAACCAGTTACATTTTTTAAACTTCACGCTAAGTTTTCGAGGCATTGCCTATTGAGCGGCGCAACTCAACGCCACGCCTTTCCCTTGTTGCCAGAGAAATAATTCATTTCACCGAGTGGAAATCGAACACAATCGTCACGTTTACCATCACACACTTAAGCCACTGCGACACTATGATCTCTCTCTCTCTTTGCATTTTTTGAGTGTATAATATATTTAAAAAGCGTCCTTATGAGCTTCACATCAATCTTCTAACAATACAAATAGGGTCTATTCATACTTCTTGGATAACAAACTATTTCGTCTTCACCAACTGAGTCGTCGTCTAGTCAAGAAATATGTTTTTATTGTTGCTTTACAAAGACATCCTCAAAAAGGTCACAGTATTCCAAGCTAACAAAAGTACCGTACAGTAATTTAAAGCTACAATACATCAGAAAATATATATTAGAGTAGTCATAGGGACTAGTGTTAAGACACTCTGTTACGTATTTTCGCCAAATTTTGAAGACATTGCGTGTTGAGTGGCGAAACTCATCGCCGCATTTTGCTAAATATAAATCAAAACTAAATATTTAATTTCCTCGAGTGGGGTTCGAACCTACAACCAGTCGCGCTTACAATCGTACACTTGTGCCTACGCAACGCCTGACCTCAACTGAACAAATATATTTTTTTTATTTATTAACTTTCATAATAAATTTATTGCTATATACTTACTTTGTATAATAATTGGAACATTCGCGAGCTCTGGCAGTAATTATAATGAATTATTACTCATACACTTGTGTACGTAATTAAGTAGAATTGCATGTTTTGCTTCTATTCCTTTCCAGCTATAATATGATGGCTTAACTTCTACATTTCCTTTTACTGCTTTTCCTAATAAATTGGGATTGGTATTACTAAAGATTATAATTATATAAAACATGTTTTGTCACATGGCCGTCGTGACGCTAGGCATAGGCATGCGACTGTAGCGCGACGTTTGTGGGTTTGATACCCACTCGGAGAAATAAAATATTAATATATATAATATAATATTTTTATTTTCTCGCTCTGGTAAGATGGTACAGCGCGGTTACTGAACTTAATGCTTTGAGAATTAGGCGGAAAATGCGTTACGGAAATGTTTCAATGGGAACGAAATATCTTAACACTAGGTTCCCAGGTTCATCCTTCCAGGTGATAGAAAACTTTTGTATATTAACTGATTTTTTTTATATAATTCATGTTTCATCCAACCATATAATGCATATATAATAATAAATTATATTAGTATATAGACTGAGAATATCTGTAAGAAGTTCCTTCATTTTGTTTTATTTTAAAAAAATGATCTAATTTGTTGAATGTTGGTGTATAATCATTTATAATATATATGTTTTTTTTGTTTTCGTTTGTCTTATTGATTTAAATTAACTGAGTGAAGAGTGTTCAAATTTTATATTTTTCAAATAAAGGAATTGCTTGAGCTTTTTCGAACTCTCTAGTCTGTTAACTTAATCAATCATATTTTTCAGTAATCCCAAAACAAGGAAAAATTTTATAATACCCAAAAATATTTGTTCACAAAGAAAGGGGATTCTCGTAATAAAGTAATGTGGTAAAAGATCAGCCACTTAATTACGGCATCTTGTTCCATAAAACCCTTATTTCATAGGAGATTGATTTTATCGGTGACGAGGGCAAGGAAAAAGGGCCAAGCGGAATGACCCACAGTTATCCTTCGGTATGCAGCATTCGATAAGAAAGGAACCCTCAAATTTATTTATATTTATTACTTACTATGTGTTTAGGTATAATATATTTTATTTAAATTTAGATTTTTTTTGTGGAACATTTCAAAAAATAAAAGTATCAGTTGATAAAATTGTTTCATTCGTTGATAATACTGAATTATTTTTATAATCAAAAAGATATGTTGATTTCATTAAATTACCTGCCACGTTTTGCTTCTATTTTGATAGGATTATAAACATTTATAGAAAGTTTGATTTATAACCACCGCAAAGTAAAATATTTAAGAACTCTACACCTAAGCAAAAAACAGTAGTAAGTGAAGAAATATAGATAAAAATGTCACTGTCACTTTGACAGCTTCGAGCGATATTTTAAATTATGACTTAACATTGAAAGGATATTGCAAGAGTTTTTTTTGTTTTATTTGTACTTTCATGTGATACTTTGCACCCATCGACATCTACATCCTTTTATAGTACGTCAATCTACGGAACTCAACTACGGAAATCTAAATTTGGTAGTCCGTCAAAGTTACTCTCATCAAATGGCTAGCTTTGACACACAAAGAACCATTTATAAAAACATTGTCATAATTATAAAAACTATAACTATAACTAGCTTCACGAGCGCCAAACGCTACGATCTCCAAATACCTCTTTCGCCTCGTCCACTGTCATCAACCTCTTTATACATGCCCTCCGGGGGTGTCATAATTATTCTTATTAATCTCGCTAACATTGAATCATGTTTTTATCAAATAATGTATTTAACAAAACAATCAAGTGCAGTTTTATCTTATATTACAAAAAAATGGACAATCAGTCCAAAGCGTTTGATATTTGTATATAAACTTAAATCAGAAAAATATATCAGTAAAAAAATTCAAAAATATTTAAAAACACGTTTAATAGAAATCTTTTAGGTAAATTAAAAAGAAAACAAGCAAAAATAATTTGAGCAAACAAAAAAATTGTAAGAACTCGAGTATTAATTACAATACATAATTAAGAAAATTAAGTAAGACGCACAAAATTGAGAATACATAAAAAATGTCTTAACAAAAGTTTCTTGTTATAGAGTTTATTACTTAATATTTCAGTATCAGTTTAAGCATATCATATAAAATTTAAATGTTTTGTCGTGATCGCTTTAAATATCTGGTAAAGTGGAGCAGAATGGACTAAATTGCATACAGAGACAGTCAGTCTAGACACTGTTATATTATTATTAGTCTGTGTGAATATACTTACTGTGGAACTGTAGATACATTAGTAACGGATTTGACAGTCCATATTTTAAAAATTCTTATTATTTCTTGAGTGAGGATGTATTTTTAAATAATTTTGGTTTTTGACTCGCTTTTCCACTTTTTTGTAATATGCAGCATTATAATTATTATTACACAACATAAGTAAATCATTGGCCATCATTTCACAATGGGTGGTTGGGTTAATTTCACAGTTCTTGATTGTAAACGTAATGGTTGTGGGTTCGACCAAGTAGTAGCTGTGGAATGATTTTTAAATTATTCTATTCAACTAAATATTTTATGTCTTGAATTTGGGTGAATATCGAGGAGAGGGATTTCTTCGGAGGGAATTAAAAAGAACATTTCGTCACCAACAGCAGAATCTCTATTTTAGACGGACTAACGTATGGTATTTTCTAGAAAGAGTTTTAGTTTTTTAAACTCTTTCTAGAACTAAATTATCTTTTCATTCTGGATTTTAGAGGGAACGTGGAAACGCCTTTTGAAGCAAATCCTACAGTATCACTTACACGAGGCAATTTGATGCCTTGCTCAAAAATAATCTGCGAAATGCATTTTCTGCTGTTAAAATTTCGTTTCTATATTTTTTTCAGCTTCACACTATATACCGCATATAGCAGGGTAGGTAAAGGGAACCTAGTCTTAAGACATCCCGCTCTACACTTTCCGTCGAATTCTGAAGATATTTCATATTGAGTGGCGAAACTCAACATAGTACACTATGCCTCAACACTAAAGCGAAGAAATGAAAATACAAAATATTTCATTTCCTCGAGTGCGAATTGAACCCACAACCTGTCGCGATTTCAGTACAATTCTAATAAATTCGTACAAATGAATCTATTTATATTTTACATTCATAATTACTTATTTAACATAAACAAATCGTTAAAAATTTAGTAACAAACAAAGTGCCATCGTCGTTTAGTCGGACAGCTCCTTATATAAATACTTTAACAAATAATTTTCATATTAACATTCAAATAAGACGTGGCAAGGCGTTGAGAGAGAGAACGTAGAGAATGAAGTGTCTTTACGTTAGGTTCTCCCTGCCTACCCTGCTACACGGATTAAAGTTTGAAGGCAAAAAAAATAAAGTAAGCTATAAAACAAAGTAAATCGTAAACCAAATCAATAGCGTGAAAGTATCAAGAATATTTTGTATAAAATAAGGTATATATTGCAATCCAAAGAATTCAAGGCTGTTCGGGTTTAAATATGTTCTCTGGGGGCTCACCTTGAAAAAGCTTTTGTTTCTTTTAGACCAATTTAAAATTCGTAATTATACGGATTCATCACTTGTTTAGGGACTAAGTGTAATGTGACACTTGATTGGCTGAAAATAAACATGCTCTAAGAAAAAAAGTACTATTTTTAACATAAAATATTTTTTTATTGAGGCCAGTCTTGGCGCGGGAACACAAATTGTGCCTATAAATTGACAGGTTGTGAGTACAATCTCCACTCGAGGAAATGAATTATTTATTTACATTTATATTTTCATTTCTTGTCTCTGGTGTCGAGTTTCCCACTTTCCGCCGTGTTCTGGAGGCATTGCGTGTTGAGTGACGGAACTCAACGCCGCGCTTTGCCTGGACACCAGAGGTAAGAAAATGGAAATATAAATTCAAGTAATATAAATGTAAATAAATATTTCACTTCCTCGAGTAAGGATCGAACCCACAACCAGTCGAACCCAAAACCAGTATTACAGTCACACTTTGTACCACTGTACTACGACTGGCTTTTGATTACGATTCAAAAGAAATACAACTAGTGATAAATTGATAGGTGAGGGAAATTGGTACTATACATGTTTTATTAGCATTCTCTATCTGGAAACAGATATAGCTTTATTCGTTATAAATATACATTTATTGAATAAAATTAAAGTTTAATTTAAAAAAAATACATTGTATCAAATCCTTCTAATATTATAAATGTGGAAGTGTGTGAGTTTGTTCCGCTTTTGCGCAAAAACTACTGAACAGATTTAGTTGAAACTTTCCATTAATAGGTTATACATTAGAATAACACATAGACTAATAAGTAAATAAAGTGAAGCGGATGAAGCCGCGTGTTAACCACTAGTATTATATAATTACTAACTAACTTAACTATTATTAAACAAAGTAATAGAACAAAAGTTATATTATCTAGTTGGTTGTGGATTTGATTCTTATTTGGGTTAAATTTTCTTGAGTAGTTTATTTTTAAATAACTTTAAATGCGCTGTGGAGCTTATTCTCTGAAATACCCAATAAAAATTAAACTCAATACAGTTTGTCTCAGTTTACGTTACAAAAATAGAAAAAAATTACAAGAAATGTATTTCTTACTATCAAAAAAACTATAAATTATTACCATCACGTCACAAAAATTAAGCCAAGCATAAAAAGCGAAAACTATATGGCAACTACTTGAATTTTCGAGCTACGTATTTTCATTGTGAAAGAGCTCTCAAATAGGTACGCATACTTGACACTTTTACATAAAATTATAATAAAATTGTAATTTGGCTCTACCTTTTCGTGAATCACGTAAAAACTTTCAAATGTATTATTATATCACGGATACTTGGCACTTTTGAAATTTAAATGCGACAATTAAATATCATTTTGATATTTGTTTCTAAAGGATAACTATAATTTTTAAAATTATTAGATTAATATAAAAATAATAAAAATAACGTTTGCAGTAACGTAAATAGTAAATAAGAAAATTTGTTTCAATGCGGCAATGTCATGGCGCAGGTGCACAAGCATGTGACTTTAATCGTTGCAGGTAGTCGATTCAAATCCCGTTCGAAGAAATAAAATATTTACTAAAAGACAAGAGAACTCTGTGTTCATGGATAACAATGTATATGTGAATAATTTTCATAGTACGAAGGCAATTTTCATATAAAAATGTCTATCCCCGAGAACCTTTACCTCATCGGGATAAATTAAGCTATCAAGATCAAACATAGCAATATATATATTTAAAGATCTTCTTCGATTAAAAAGTAATTTAACAATTTCATAGATTTATATATTATTCAGTTTGTTCTTAATAATTCTGTAACATAACGAAACACAAAATATATCTGTGTCAAATACCTGATCACTATTTTCTGCATGATTTTCCTTTTCAATTTATATATTTCATATAATTTTATTAAGCCAATTTTTACAAGTTAACAGCCAAGTATTACAATACAAAAATATCGTACAATAACACAGAGCTCTCTACGATACTACTTCATCCACTTTAAGTAACGACCAAGAACTCGTTAAGACGTAAAAATATTTGCCGTATTTTCTCATTCCAGTATACCCGTGTAAGTTGATAAGAAATTACGTATGTGACCCGTGTTTGATAGATTGCTTGCGAGGAATGATTGGTATCTGACCTCCTCCGTCCAAGGGCGAACCGGTAACACAATAGCTGAGACTAATTAACCAACAACGTGACTTTCGACGATCCGTATCAGTAAGGTGGCGACGGACGTTGCTCGAATATAAAGGGTTTATTTTTGTATTGTTTTATTTTTGTTGTGTTCTAGCATTGCATTTGAAACTTCGCCCGAGTGGGTTTTCATTTCATTATGTACAGTTCCAATATGTTGTCGTCATGAGTCCAAATTAACAATATGTACAGTGCGGCCTGAAGTCGTATCGACCTCATGACAAACTTTACACCGATGCTGCACTCAAAAATCATATTTTCATTATATAACTTTTTTTTAAATAAATCTAATTATAGTATATAAACATACATAAACAGTGTACTAAAGAGATTATATTATATTTTTTTAGTGGTTCAGAATCGGAAAATGATAAAGATTAGCTGGTTGCCTTACTGGTTACCTTACTTTTAACATCTTAGACAAACTTTTAACATCTTAGAAAAATGATACGTAGTTACATAGTAAATATAGTGGAAGGCCACTGGGAAATCCTGTCAGGCTGTGTCCGATTGGACCTCAGCTTTTTTCAATTAATTAATTTAATTAATTTTCTTTGCGTAATTCAGTCCATTATAATTAGCTTGATGTAATTCTTGTTTAGTCTGAAATAAAATTGCAAAAAATATAACTTTCGTTCTTTCGTTCAAGCTTACGATTTATATACAATCTTTTTTCACACAAAAAATGTAGCAAGATTTATGACCGATATGAGTAGGTAGGTACAGAAAAACAGAAAATTTATGAGAATCGATTTCACGGCTTTAATAGCAATTCGCCGAAACAGAAGCCTGTTGAAGAAATAAAATAAAACGTTAAGTATGCATATAAAAACCTCTGAATCAAGACACGCGCTAGCGTGTACAGCCAAGTTAAAAAACTGGAAAAGCGCAACATATATCTTACTTGAACCATTTCAAGCAACTTTGGAACCTTTTATAAATCATTTGGTATACATGCATGAAATTTAGCATTTTTTTTATTTTTGTGGATTGTAAGAATGAGAGATCTATACGGGTGTCAAGTTCTGTGGTGATTCGGGATAGAATTCAAGCTCTAACTTTGACTTGGATATTTTTTAACAAAAAATAGTCCAGTACAAACTAGAGGTACACTAATTTGCAAATAGTATAATAAAATCTGTACGTAAAACATGTCTAGTAAAATTTAGAGCTTAATAAAATGTTTAAGCATATTAAATAACATAACATTTAGTATTAGGTTATAATTTTTATATATCATGTAACTTCCCTCATTAGATTAATTGATCTCTCTATTATGTTGTAAACTCAAGTCTATACCTTAAATATTATTGATATTATTAATTTACAATACTATTAATAATATTTATAAATTATTTTTTATATAATTTTGTAATACATTAATGTATGATCATAAGATTATAAATATATTGAATACTAGCGACTCACCAGCGGCTTCGATATATTTTTATCAACAGTCAAATAACCAAGACGTATCGAATGTCATTCTTTAGCCAGGAATCTTACCAGCGCGATTGCTATATAACATTCACAGGCAAACTAATGGCTTGAGTTCATTCAAATGACGATAACTTTTTTTTAATGGACAGATTTTGATGAAATAAACTTTAGATGTTAAGTTGAGTTAAAACAAAGCAATTGGTGAAACTTTCAAGTAAATTGGTTCAGTACTTTCAGAGAAAAATGTGACCATATGTATAGACAGACAGATAGACGGACGGACAAGAAATTAAAAAAATATATTTTTGCTTTCTATTATTATTTTTAAGTGTCCCTCTATCCATTTCAGTCAAAATTACTAAATGTACAGACAAAATAATTTTACTGTTTTATTATATATAGAGATAATAATAGAATATACTGAAACCGGAACCTAAAATCTCTCTTAAGCTATATAAATCAAAATATACTAAATTTAAACAATATATTTCAACCAAAACAAAAATAAACCAAATGAAAAAATAATTTAGAAAATAAAAACAACCTTCCTCGCTTTTCCCTAAAGACTTAATAATACGAAGAACAACAGTAACAGAGTCTCAATATCAGTAATAACCACATTATACAATGATACGTTATATACTCTCTAATACAGAATTCACATCAGAACGCTCGTAAACTCAACACCTGCCCTACGTAATAAATGTCAAGGATACAACAGTTTATCAAGTTAGAAAAATCTTTTAAAGAAAGCAACTAAGCCACGGATTTTTTTTATGTTTCTTTATAAGGAAAAGGAAGAAGTAAATTACTCACTGGGCTCAGGTTGTAAAGAGTAATTAATTTTAATAGTCTTTTTGTTTCTGTCTGTAATTTTTTTTTAATATTTTGTATGTTGTGTTTAATATATCTCATATACGAATAATATGAAGAGAGAACTAATGTTGAATAAAAATAGATATTATTATTATTTTTTTATGTGGTAGGATAGTTGGATAATATAATTGGGATATAGGATAGTTGGATAATATAATTGGGATATAGGTGGGGCTACATTTATTTAGAATTAGGCTTAACAACTTCATTTTAGTAATTAAGGGTTTAAGGCTTTCAAGGTTGCCGTGGCACAGGATGTTGACGACGGTTTGGGTCATATTTCCATTCAATGATGTGATATATTTAATATTTTCATTTCATCGCTTAACTTCAGCGAAAATTAAAGAACAGAAGTGTTAATGTGGAACAGAGTTAACACTACGTTCCTAACACTAGGTTCCCTGGTTCTTTCTGCTTTGAGTGATACAGCTAAAAGTCTTTGAGTTACAATTAGTTTCTTGTTAGTGTAACTAATATTTTGTCATCTTATTGAATCAATTAATTCTATAACTAATACATTAATATATAATTTAAAGATAAAATATCACATTCTATAATGAGTGACTCGCCCCGGCGCAGTTCGAATGTGTGACTGATTTTTGAGACAAATTTTATTATTTTGCACAATTATGTGACACATGTACGGCAAATGAATATAGATCCTATCTATACCGTTGTTAGATCATTTAAAGTGAAATGTATTCTTCACAATAAGTTATATTTAAAATTATAATCTCCAGTATATCTTGTTACTATAACAAGATAGTCTTATAAAATTAATAATCTTTGATGAACAGACGGAAGAAGATATCATAAGAATGCGTAATAAGAAAATAAAATGAATATCTTATAGCAGAGAGGTTTCGTTGTACTGGACAAATATTTCTATAATAATGTGTAGAAAAAATATTAATAGTAAATTATATTGATATAATATAAAATTGTCTATAGAAATTCTATAGTAAAAATCTACAGACACAACCATTATTAAAGAAAATTCTTTTCAATATATAAAAATGCTGATCTCGAAGTTTCATCTATCACATTATACCAGAAATACTGACGTGATGAGATAGCACTTTCACATCAGGCACAAATAGATGGTTCATTCCATATTTTGTTCGAAACTGGAACACTGGAGGTAAGACACTAATAGAATTAGAAACAGCATCACGGCTGCATATTACATTATATAAAACTTGGATGTCAAAATGAAATTAAGTACGCCTTTTGAGTTCTCGTATGTAAGCAATATGTTCAAATATCGCTTTAATTTCCTTGGAATATTTCCTGCAAAAAGTGATGAAATTTACAACGATAATGCTTTTTCTTATGTTATATATGTATGTCCAAGTAAATCATTCTGATTTTTTAAGAACATATAGCTTAGTTTATAAAAGCACTTGGACGGTTTTCAAGAGATTTAGATAACATAAAAATTAGAACGTAGCGGGATTTGAACCCGCGCCTCTTTGGAAACCGTCCAAGCGCTCTGAC
>DWAP01003163.1:0-12380 GCA_018230625.1 Heliconius eleuchia
TACCATCAGGTGACCCGCACGCTCGTTTGCCGTGTCTTTTCCATAAAAAAAAAATTATGTTATTTTTTTCTTGGATAGCACCATGAGAAAAATAACATCTGACGATACATCGATACCAATTAATATGGATATAATCGATACAAATAAGTACCCACAGATAACATATTCTTCAACGATTTATTCTATAAAATGTATATAAAATCTTTCATGACCTACGATATTATTCAGAGCGGGCGGCGCTGACGATAATCGTAAATTTTATATAAATAATACACAAGTACAATATCGATTTTCCTAGCTACCTTACAGACAATTTTATCCAGAAGTTTAATACTTATTTGAATAGTAATAAGATATAGAATTCTATGAAGAAGAAATAAGATCTAATTCCTAGTGTAACAAATACTGTGTTAACAATGTTGTATTCAAATCAAAATCTCATATCGAATGTAAAGTAATCGTAGATTTTTAGTGTTGCTCGTTTCAATAAAAGTTATATCAATTTGTTGAGTTTTAGTACTTTTGTGTTAAAGTTTTTAACGTAGATGAAAGACGTAAGATTTAGTAGTCTCATACAAGCATTTTTAGGGCTTCGAGCCTTAAAACATAAAAACGGAATCCTTATATGATCACTTTGTTATCCGCCCGTCTGTTGTTGAGTTGAGTTGAAGTTCGAACCACCATACTCAGATCTACAGCGCTATGATTTTATGATAAAAACATATTTTTATATTGAATTAGAACAAAGATATCGCCGTTTATATCGCAAAAAACACGTATTTCAATACTAGCAAGGGAATCAAAATTAATAGGGTACTTCCGGTTGACCTAGAATTATGTAATTTGGCAGCTAGCATTTACAGTTCAGGAAAAAATCTGAAGGCAAAAGCCGCTAGTTCCAGTGAGGTATCAGATAAAAGGGCTCTGGCTAAGTTAAGTCTAAATTTCAGAAAAAGCTCGAGGCCTCCAATTTTTGTATGGAGTCCTCGGTGGGCGAGCCTGACTCGCGCTTGTCCGGTTTGTATTTATGTTAGGCTGTTATATTGCCGAAGTACCGCGCACCATAACAGTGAATAAAGTATTTCCATCTCTTCACTCTGGTCATAAAACAAAACGCAGCGTTAAGTTTCACTCAACACACAATGTCTATAAAATTAGAGAATCAAGGGTCTTAACTTAAGATTCTTGAGATTACATTGAATATATAGTGTGAAGCGCGTAAAATATATATTTTTTTGTTGACTATTTTGATTTATAGTGTAAAAATAAATAAAAATAGTAAATAGTGTCAATCCATGTTTGATTAAAAAAAAATCATTCCATATACAGCTTTAAGTTATATATGCTCTTAGACCTAAATTGCATTGCAAGGCCATTCGTGGCGCAGGGGAATCAAGTGTGACTGTAAAATCGAGCGCGGCGAGCGCGGTGTCTTAATGCAAACGGAGCGTCTAAAACTGGGTTCCCGGTGTTCTATTGGCTACCATGCTAAGTGCTACAGCGTGAAGTTAGAAAAAATAATAATCAGCTTTACGCTGTATCCCGCACACAGCAAAGTAGGCAGAGGGAACCTAGTATTAAGACACTCCGTTCCCCACTTTCTGCCGAATTATGGAGACATTGCGTGTTGAGTGGTAAAACTCAACGCCGTGCTTTGTCTCGACACCAGAGCGAAGAAATGGAAATATAAATTTAAGTATATATTACATCTCCTCGAGTGGAGATCGAAGTTCGATTACTGTGCTACGTGTGCTGTGCCACGACTGGCCTCAAGTTAGAAAAAAGTATTTATAATAAAAATTTTAAAACAAATTATAAAACTATATTAGAGAAAGTAGAAATTTGAGATGTTGGTGGGTTAGGGAGTTTAGAGGAGTACTAATTTGTTAGTACAGTTGGATTTTGAAAATTTGAAAGGAATAGAAAATTATAGGATTTAACATTTTTGGTCTTAAAATTCAGGCAAACAATGTTGCGGGCTACGGTACTTAGTTTAAAATCTTAAAGCCTATTAAAATATATAATCGTATTAAAAAATCTTCAAGATGCTTATCTTTTATAACATATCTTTTCTTAGATATAACGATCGTAATTAATTATAAAATATTACATATTAAAATTATGAAAACAGTTCCTAAGATTTACATAATTTTAATTATGAATACTTTGTTTTAAGCAAATTTATTGTACGGTAAAATTAGTATATCTATACTTGTGTCAAAGTGTGTGCAAAGTGAAGCCCGGTTGACGTTTAAAAATACTATCTATGATTCTGGAGGAGGATCATGTAAAACGCAGGAGGGCGAGGGTATGTATGAAGATATTGATAACAGGGAACGAGGCGGAGAGGTGTGTATGTATATAGAGACCGTGGCATTTGGTGCTTTGTTCTCTCTACCTACTTCGCTAACGATGAACTTAATAAAATAATTTTAGCTTATCCTTCAAATTATTACTTATCTTTATTGCTTCTCTGAGTATTTAAGAACAAAATAATTTCATATCTATCCGCAATATAAATACCGCTCCCATTATGACGCTTCTATTGCTCACTTTCCGCCTAATTCTGAATATTTCATTTCCTCAAGTGAGAATCGAACCAGGTTGTACTGTCTCATTCACAGTCGCACGCTTAGCGCAGGTGCAGCGCTACGACTGTCATCAATGCATATTTGTTGCAATGTTACAATATTTTGCTAGAATCCATTATCAAAAACAGTCACGGTTACAGAAAACCACCACAGTACCCGATCGAAATCGGGATAAACATCTATATCTAAATATATACGACTAATAACGTAACCATAGACTCAACCACAAAACTAAGATGACAATTTATAACAACAATATACCTACTCACGGGAAACCAAGAACAGTGTTTCATAATTTACTGTCGTCCATTAAGCATGGCCCGTTAAAAGTCATGTATATGCATATCATCAATAATTAGCCGACCTCCCATTGGGTTATAGCTCAAATATATATTTTGTGGTATTTTATATGTATATGAATGGGTCGCGTGTTCGAGTTTAATCACTTATTATTTACTGATATTGTCTGTTTAAGGGGATGCGCAGACGCAGGTTACTTCAAGCCCTATATAAAAATAAAATGATTACATAATAGTAATTGATAATATAATTGTGACATTCTTTTTTTCCATGTGGCTGTTATCGCTTTTATTGGGTTAGATTGGGGGAGTTATTATTTTTATTTCCTAGCAGATTTAGAAAGAGCAGCGTTGAATTTCACCATTCAACGCTCAATATCGGAAATGGGCGGAAAGTGTAAGTAGCTTTTACTGCGCCCTGTTTATGTGGATGTGAAGATAATAAGGAAATGCATGCATGTGGTAAAACCTAAAGTTTTAACTAACGAGTTAATTATTCTAAAATAATCTATTATAAGAATTTAAACCCCCACACAAAGCTTTAGTTTGGGGAATATTGTAACTGCCTCAATTAATTTACATAATTTTTTACACTCAAAAAATTTCCTATGAAGATGGACTTAAAAATATATGGACAATAAGATATTTTATGTTACGTTCGACAGTTGTCATTAATGGCCATTCGATAGATACAATTTGTATGCAGGAAAGCCCTGATTAGTTCGTGTTGTTTAGGTGTTTGTTTAGACCGGTGTTATCGTTTTATTAATTGGCCTCCCTAATTAATTTTGATGTGATTGTCGATGGAATATTATAAATTATTCATATTATGTTAATATGTTTACGTTACGGGGTTAAGACACGCGAAACACACATTCGTCTTGGAGTGTCCTAATTGCATAATTATAATGTGTTTCTTAATTTTTTAGAGCTAATTATAGTACATGATTGTAAAAAAATGTTTTAATATTATATAATCTTATTTTAGCTTACGGTAAGCAAATGTATTTTTTTTATTCCAGGAATGATATTAAAAATTTAAAGACATAATAATCGTAGTATTTTTTTGGTTTCTCTTTTTCTTTAATTTCACGCCGTATGTCGCACATAGGGTTAGAAGAGGACACCTGCGAAATCTGGTATTAAAACACTGCGGTCCCATTAAATCACTTGGGTTCCCCATTTCTCGCCGATCTTTGGAGTTATTACGTGTTGACCTGCAACCTGTTGTGATTACAGTCGCCTGTGCACTGCGCCACGACCTCACCTCACCTAAATAAGAGGTACGAAGTAAGAAAACAAAGCCCGACATTGAGTTCCGTCACTCAACACGCAATATTTCGACAATTAAGCGGAACGTGAGGTACAGATTGTCTTGACATTAGGATAATGCTGTCCTTCTTGCTAAAAGCGGGATGAATCGTAAAACTAAATATAACAAAACTGCTACTTTAACGTCAGAATTAAAAACATTACAACTTTCTCGGCTTTAAAAGTGAAAAATTAACTTAAGTACTCAACTATCAACTAAAATAACTAACAAATTTCCATTTCAATACTCACAGTCATTATACATTCAAACTTTACTCAAATCATAAATTTTACTCAAGAGAAAGAAAAAAAGTCCCCAAAATTTTATCAAAACATAGGAATGAGTAATTTATTTGATTACAATCAAAATCTACACAGACAGACCTACAGCAAAGTATAAGGCACGTCTCGAGGCGGATAATTTAGTAACTTTGGACCATGCCCACCACACTTTATTGGCCAATTAGAGTCAACACCCACGCGCTTCGTTACCATACGAAATCTAACGTTATCAGTAAGCTAACGGTGATCTTATATCGTATGCGAAGTGTGAATCAAAAATTCTATTTAGGTATATATTAATGAAATATTATGTTTTTACTCCCGTGTCTTACTATTATATGGTTTACGTATGCGTCACTAGCTTTTACTGCGGCTTCACCTGCGTCTTCAAATGAAAATAACTAATAACTGTGGATGATACTTATATGGAGTTATCGGTTACTATTACCGTCGACTAATACTACCTATTGCCTTCAAAAACTTCAATTTGAAATCAGTTTCTGATATTAGCATCTTGAAGCATGCAATTTTTTCTGATTTTTCATATGAGTAGATAACTTAGTAACTTAAATATCTGTATATAAATATTGTAAGATTGCATAATTGTAACAGTTGGTGAAATAAAAGTAATTTATTTATATAACGAAAGGCCTCAGCAATCAACGAAATTCTAAAAATAGGTTTTAGAATTAACTGTTACAAATCAAACGTCCTCATTTTTTTAAGCTAATAATATTTAAATAAATAATTTTGCAAACAGAAACACAATTTTTCCAATAAATAATCATAAATTTTTATTGTTATTATAGATTTTATGTGAACTTTTCGCCCGATCTATAATTTATTATGACCAGACCTAGAGGCATTTTATGGCGTCGCTTAATGAGTCGTGGTGATGAATTAAAGCCTGTGTCAGCGTAATAAAATGATCAGCTGGGCGTGTCCATTCATCTGTCACACTGTTCACGATTTTATTATTTTTATTTTTTCTTTTAGTTTCACGCTGTATCCCGCTTTCAGGGTAAGAAGAGGGAATAGTATAAAGATACTCCGTATCCCTCACATCGTCCAATTTTTAAGAAATTGAGATTACGTATTGGTTGGCGTAATTCAACGACGCATTTGTCTTAGTACCAGAATAATTTTTCAAGTGAATAATTTTTACATTTTCTGTGCCGCTGCGCAACGATAGTCTTTAAATTATTATACTAAATAAATATTTTATGTTGTATTTAATTTGAACTCAAATGTAGTGCAAAGAAATTATAGTGTCAACTTACTATGTTTTCACGTTTTTGGTCTAGATCAGATGTCGTAGTGCAGTCGATGGATTTAATAATATTTTTAAATTTTATCATTTCCCCGCTAAGTTAGACACAGTGCGGCGAAGTTGAGTTCTGCCACACAACACCAGATGTTTTGTAAGTTTAAAATCATAAATTGTCATGTCACAGGCAAAAAAAGCATGTTAAAATTTACATTTCACTTTTCTAGTACCAATCATACATTTTAAACATCCGAACAGGTTTAAGATTTTATCGAAAACTCGGCGTTGCTTATTAGCACCAGTTAACACGACCGCCGCGTTAAGACCATATAAAATTGAGAGATTTTCTTTTTCCTTGTTCTAATGTACTGTGCACATATGCGCTGGCATCGTTAATCTATTTAACAAATGTTAAACGAGCTTTTTTAAATCTTTATGTTGTTGCAATAACCAATGTTATAACTTGCTAACCTAAGCGATATCCTGTTTTTTAGCTTCAAGCTGTATCCCGTGTATAGCAGGATAGGCTGCGGAAATCTAGTGCTAAGACATTCCGTTCTCCACGTACCGCTCAATTTTCAGGATGTTGCGTCTTAAGTGGTGGTCCTCTATATCGCGCTTTGTTTTGTTATCATAGCGGCGGAATTGTAATATATTCTCTGAGTGGGAATGGAACCCACAACCGCATACTTGACCACACATAGTCGTTTTTTAGGTTTACTAATCACGCCAATATGCTCATTCATAAATTTATGAAATAGCCAACTAGCGTCATTAATAAAGTTATTCAATTATTTTAACTCATATTCTAAAGACCACCAAAAACCATACACACAACTGCTACATCACGATTTCATAATTATTATAGAAAGTAAAATGGCGATTTCTAATTAAGCATACATTTATTTATAGTTAGTTTTTTGTAATTTAAGTGTTTATTTGACTCAACTCAATTTCGGCAACGATTGCTTTTACAGAGCGTTGTTACTTTATAGCTAATAGTAATGGACTAATAGCTGTTGTAAGTATATAAATGTTTACATTTATATTATACACTAGTGGCCGCCCGTGACTTGTTTTTGATCTTTTTGGTAAAACGTAAAATACATTTTCGTAAGAAATCCTCTCTTAGTGCTTCTCTACTCTCCCTAAGATATATACATGCAAAATTTCAGCGACCTACGCTTTTACTTCTTCATCTTCAACTTTGTATCTTGTCTGTCGGTCATTCAGTAACGGAATAGTTTTATATATTTATATATCATAAAAATCTATATAGTTTGAAAGTAGTTTACGATAGTTATGTGTGATTTTGATTAATTATTGTATATTTATAAATAGTATTGCTTAGTGTAGGCATAGTGGTTTTGTAACTGATTGTGTGTCTTCAGGATCATCAATAAATAGATTGAAATAATTATAGTAATAAATACGGGTAGTAATTGTATTATTTCTATTTAAAATGGCAGGATAATATGCTGTTTTGACTTGATCTAGCTGGAAGTGAACACTATATTTTACTGTGTTATATTTACAATTAAATAAAAATAGAAAATAAAGTATATATCCAAATAGTTAGTGGGTAGTGGGTGCGTGCTTGGTTATTAAAACGAGAAAGATTAAAATATTTTTATATAATTATTTCCCCTCGACTAAGGATCACATTCAAAACCATTTCTTTTACAACCAGTCAGACGCTGCGATGGCGCCACTTTGTCCTCGAGCTTTCTATATTTGTTAATATAAACAGCAATTTAAAGTATCCTGTCAACAAACCAAGTATGTACCAAATTACATTACTTCATTTACCTTATACAATTCACCTCAACACCAGGGGGCCTTAACCACTAAAACGAACAAAATATCAATTAAATAACCCCCATGATTACTTAATGTACATAAAAACGTCAAACAATAAAAAAACAAGCGCGTAAAAATATTTAAAAAACATACAACGGAAATTATAAAAAGCTATTAACAATTAAGAAAATTAACGAAATTAACCAATCAAATAGCCGCGGGTAGCCCAATATTGTTATAAATAATACCAGATTGAACGGAGTACATCTAAATTGTAAACTTTTAAAGAACTCAATTAGTAGATAAAATAACGGACACCTATAGCTAAGTTATCTCCCTCTGGCCGTAAGTTGGGTTGATTCCATCCTTTTCGCTCGCGGGATAGGTTCATAATTCAATAAGGACGGGATAGAGAGATTCTGATCGTTCTGGTCCCGGCGTCGGTGTATGGTAATGCGTGTTTTAAATATTTAATAATGAACGTGATTATTTAAGGTGGCGTTTACGGATTTCTTCCTTATATTTATTTATTTTGATTTACTTCTTCACGCTGTATCTCGTACGTAGCGAGGTAGACAGGGAGTTCCTTGGAACCTAATGTTCTAGAAGCGTTGCCTGTTGAGTGGCGGAAATGAAAATAATGAAAATATCGTTTCCCCGAGTGGGAATCGGGCCCACAACCAGTCGCTTTTACAGTCGCATGCTTGGAACACTAACGCTACTTTTTTTAAACCTTATTTCTTTAGCTTTTATTGAGCTTTTACGGTCCTTCAACTGTTACTACTAAATAAATGATAATATGTAAAACATGATAATCATTATTTAGATAACACTGAAAAACGTAATAATGTGTCAGTTATAACTTTTCAACATATATTTTATAATTATGCAAAGTTACTCATATTTTTTTTCGCGCCTTTTCTATACAACATTACAGTGGTGAAACGGATTTCTTCTCTACTAGCACTTTCGAAAAGCCATATTTTTTTTAGGTTTACGCTGTATCCTGCACATAGCAAGGTAGACAGAGGAGAACTTGGGAACCTAGTGTAAAGACTCTCTTTTTCCATTTAATCCTAACTTTCCGCCTCGGCGGAACTCAACACCGCGTTTTGCCTTGTTACCAGAGCGAGGAAATAAAAATTTTAAGCATTTAATTTCCTCGAATGGAAATCGAACGGACTACTTGTCGTGCTGTTGTGCTTGCACGCTTGTGCCACTACGATCGGCTTCAACACGCACACGCCACATCTTAAGTACTCAAATAAACTATTTTAATTATTTTCACATTCAAAACCAATGAATGAAAGAAGTGACAATATTACATAAGACATAATTTTTTTCCAAATACAACATTCAAGCCATGTAAAGTCACTCATAATAGATCATTTATAAGCATATTACTTCTAACAATTGATTAAAATATATGAACGTACACCGCGGCGAATTCTCTAACAGTGTCAAAGTTCAATACAAAATCAATTGTCACTATTCAGTTATCGACCATCTCCAGTGTGGAATGCTGGGACGGTGTATCTTAATATAATAAAATGGAAATGGCCGTCGATTTTCGTTTCTTTGTCTTAATGTGTTTAGTTAACCAGTCCTCTTAGCGTTTGTTGATGTAATTGTTAAAGCTTTTTTGTTAAATTTTAGGTTAATGTGACTTTGATTTCTGAAGTTGACAATGTCTGATTGAATGATTGGAGTTTAATAAAATATAGATATACCAGTGACCTTTACTTACTAGGCAAAATGCAACAATACAAAAAGGTTTTTTTTCTAGTTTAAGTTTAGTAGGCCTGGCACAGAAAATCTGGTGGCAAACCTCTGCGTTTGCTTTTTTTTCATTGAATGGAAGTATTAAGGAATTAAATGTGAGAGATATTTAAATATGTAATATATAGTAAGAGAAAATCACTAAAAATGTTATGGTCCTCAGAACTATACATGATATTAGCTTAAACACGAGTGAATTAAGCTCACCGATGCTACGACTCCTAAGTTTCATGATGATACAACCGTAACAAGCGGGTCAAATACAGTTTCTTTGATTTTATTAAATAGTAACAAATTAGAAGATCTTTATATAAAGATCAATCGTGGCGCAGCGGCACAAAGTGTAACTGTAAACGCGATTGGTTGTGGGTTCGATCTCCATTTCTTCGCTCTAGAGTCCAGACAAAGCGCGAGGTTAAGTTCCGCCACTCAACACGCAATGCCAAAATTTGGCGGAAAGTGGGGAACGGAGTGTCTTAACATTAGGTTCCCTCTGCCTATCCTACTGTGTGCAGGATACAGCGTGAAGGTGGTTTTATTTAATTTAAATATATTCTATAAAATTGATAATTTATATAGAATATAATAAAAAGTAATACTTTTCTATATTATTTTGTATAATATTATTTACTAAAATATTTAAGTAAACACTGTTTCTCATATCAACATAGCTTTCTATTGTATATATCATTAAATACAATACCGTGACTGGAACAATAACGTATCGAGCCTAAACGTGAACAATTACCGATTTTATTAAATAAACTAAAAGCAAATATCGATTTTCTTCTCGGTCATTTGTCAAATGTATTTCACGGCATTTTATAATTTTTTATTACAAGCAATTTGTGTTTAAACATTTTCACAATGACGAATCGATTGTGTGTAACAGTAAGATTTGATCGTAATAGAACCGAACAAATATTTAATTACTCGAATTGACTCTAGTCACTAGTGAATGGTAACGCAACGGTTTGGTTTTTGTTTATGATCATAATTGCTCTCAATATATGGAAGATCGACAATCGGATCGATAGTTTGTTTAGCGATCAATTGAGAGATTTCGTGAGTGAGTAGTTGGTATAATGTTATTTAAAACTTTTAATTTTTTTTTATCCGTTCTGTATTCCGCATACAGCGGGGTATGCAGATGGATACTAGTGTGAAGAAACTCCGTTCTTCATTTTCCGCACAATTATGCGAGGTACGCGTAATACTCGTTAAGTCCGCATGGAAGTGAAAAGAATTGGTTTTCCCGAGTGAGAATTGAACCCACAATAGCCGCGTTTACAGTTGGTCGTTGTAGCGCTGCACCACGACGCCCATAAATAGGTTGAAAAGTACGGATAAATCCATTTTGTCTTCCATCTTTTTACATTTGAATAAATGTGGTTTAAACAAAAAGATTTCATATATAATGTTTTAATCAAGTCAAGTAAATCTTTAAGACAGGTTTGAATATCCAACCGTCGTTTTCTTCGTGTAATAAGGCGTTATATGTATTAAGCCATTTTTTCACCACCTGTCCCATAACTGTAATGGAATGTAAAGAAGAGAGTATCTTATCACAAGTATCTGCAAATATAGTAAATAGGTCATATCACTTAGCAAAATCTGATTCCATTAATAGGGTAAGCGGGGTGAGTTTGGCGTGAAGCAAAAAAATATAATTAAAACAAAACAAAAAGTGAATTTTGGCTCTGAGGCTTAATAACTCAAAAATAAATAACATTTGCAGCCATTAAGATCAATAACTTCTTCTCCAAATTCACGGTACCGTTTATATAGTCATTACATATAGTTTTGTTTTGATTGACCAACAATTAAATTTGTTAACTCAATCTCTTTACGATCTGTATCTAAACACAGCTATTTAAACATGAATGTTTGTGAAAGTAAATATATTTAAGTTCCAAATAAACTCATTCGTTATTATATCGACCGTGTGAATATGATACTTTGAAATATAGCGGGAGGTGTTCCGTATACACTTGTAACATACATATTAATATGGTGTAATAATAGAGATTACCGATATAATGTTGGGTCTCGATGCTATTGAGTGTTGAAAGTTCAACTGAGTGAATATACTTTAAATGCTTTATTTTGGATTATTATTTTTAAGGCCATTGTGCAGCTTTTGACAGTAAACGAAATGGAACGAAACCTACAAGTTCAATATCCACTCGGGATATTTTATAATTTTATTATTTTGTCAATAAATATCCTATGCGATAAATATAGTACGAGGATACCGGGACGCAGTGGCACTGCATTTGACGGTAAATGTGATGGCCGCACTCAACCCTCTAACGGTGGAAAAAAATATTTTCATTTCACCGCTGTGGTATAAAATTCGCGACATTGAGTTCAATCAAAAAAACAAGCTCATCACGCAATGCCTCAACAATTTGGCGAAAAGTAAGGAATGGAAATATCTAAATTGGCAACGGAGTCTCCTAACACTAGCTTCCCAGGTTCCCATTTCCTACCCTGGTATGTGGAAGATGCAGGTTGAAACTAAAAAAAACCATTTTATACTACTCCAAGCCTAATTCTAAAACCTACAAACTCAACCCACAGCAATTAACACGTACGTTCTCTATCGACATACCATCGAGGTCCGAGCACGATAGCGATGAAGACATTAACGCATTGCCGTTTATTAGAACAATTTCGATGTTAATGTACTGTAATCATAATGCTTGACGCTTTATAGTGCAATTATAGGCGTTGGTAGAGCTATTGTAAAGTGGATTATGGATGGGAGTTCGATTGTTTGTTTGTTTATTTTTTTGTTTTTATCATTTAGGCTCTTGTGACATAGTGGCATTGCCTTACATGGCAATGGCAATGCACCTGATGGTTGTGGGATTGAAATTTACTCGGGGGATTATATTTTTCATTTGTCTGCTCTGATAAAAAAAATGCGGCGTTGAGTACCTCACTAAGCTTCCCATATCTTGATTTCTGGAGGACAGTGGTTTTTTTTTTTCTTTTTTTCTGATGGACTTATTGCTGTTGACCTGGAATGGTCTTAACAGCGTCACC
>DWAP01003164.1:0-12380 GCA_018230625.1 Heliconius eleuchia
GAAGAAAGGACGGAATGCAAGATCAGTGTAAGTGATAAGATATTAGAACAGGTGACTACTCTTAACATAAGGTTCCTTCTGCCTTCCTGCTATACGGGAAAAGTGTAGAGCTGAATAAAATACCATAAAAACTAAATTAAGAGATTTTTTCAAGCGAAGACGTCTTCCATACTTACTTTACATGCAAATATAAACGTTTCATTTAAAACATGTAATATATTAAGCGGTGTGATAAAAGAAAATCCTTAGGGGCCGCCGCTCTAAATCTTTATAGATTGCGGCTAACAAAATCGGATTGCCCGAGTTAGTTGTATGGTAAATAATTTTGTTGCCTAAAAGCTAATCCGAGCTTTCCGCCATCTAACTTTCTTTTATATATTGGGTCATGGCGTAAGAAATGTATTTAGTTGTTTAAAAATTTTGGATCCGTCGTGGCGCAACGATACGGCGTCTGATTGTAAACGTAATAGTTGTAGGTCCGATTTTGATTAGGGGAATGAGTCATTTAGATTTCTTCGTTGTAGTAACAACACAGCTCCTGGCGTTAAGTTCCGCCTCACAACCGGCAATGTCTCCAAACCAGCATGTTGCCAGTTCGGAACGGACAGTTTTAAATCTAGATTTCCTTTGCCCATTCTGCTATACGCGAGATACAGTGTAGTGTTCAAAGAAATATATCGTTTATATATCCTCATATAAACTAAAAATATATTAAACAGGCCTTAAGAAAAAACTTACATGTATATTTATTATATAACCTACATACATTTATAACGACGAGTTGACGCACGCACGAGTAAATAAATACAATGAAAAAGTACACCAAAATCTTAGCCTATATTTTATTTAAATACAGAGGAGATTGTACAGAACACAAGTTTACTAAAGTCTTGTATTATAGTATCCCGCACGCAGCATGGTAGGCGGACGGAACCAAGTCTTAAGACACTTCATTCCTTATTTTCCGCCGAATTCCAACGGCGGAACTGAACGCCACGCTTTGCCTACTTTCGAAATTCATTCAAATTTTAAATCGTATATTGCTTGAATTTACTCATCAAACTGATTTGTGTCTTAAGTTGTAATACGTCAATACTTTGTACACACATTTCTTAACAATACTTCCGATTTCGAGACATTGAGAATGTCTAAAATTCTTACAAGAATGACAAAACGAAAATATATCATTTCTAATATATAGAAAGTATACCAATATATAAATATTAAATCAACATTCTTTCCCACGTTTTATACTACGTCAATATATAGAGCTGTCTCGACATTCCGAAACGCCTGATTTGTTCCAAACGATTTACACTGAATGTAGAAGCTCACTGACGTGTGTGAGATTTTGGGGAGCTACAGAAAAATCGAGGATTTTTTCCCATTGATCTGGATTAAAAGTCTTAAAAGCCTAGTAAATGTATTCGTTCAGAAGGAAGTACCATGTAGAGAGAATGAATTATTCGTAAATATGTAATTCAAGTTAACTTTCACTTTTTTCAGCTTCAGTAGTAGTATTAAAACATTCCGCTCTCCATTTTCCGTCAAATTCTAGAGGCATTGTGCATCGAGTAGCGGAATTCAACGCCACGCTTTGCTACGATAATAGAGTGAAGAAATAAAAATATTAAAATATAGCTACACGCTTACGTATATGATTTTTTTGTTATATTTACGCTATGTCTTGAGTTCGTATGAAAAATGCAGAGTTGAGATTTTTAATAATAGTTCTATTAAAATGTGAAGTAAACATTTTATTTACTAAGCTTTCTAATTAACCTCTGCTAAGATACATGTACGTAAATGTAGAGTTAGTAGTAATCTGAGGTGAGAACGTCCATTAAAGAGCCACAGGTTAAGGGCCTATTCTAAATAATATATAGAATTTAGAGTTCTACCCACAAAATTGTTATAAATACTTTAATGATATTAAATTCTCTTCTGCGTTAATTATTTTTTAGATTTGCACTAGAAACATTGCTTTCGAATATTTTATAATTTTTATTTCAAAACAATACATGTTTCTATAACAGTAAGGTATATTTTTTTATGTCATAGTTAAGTTTCTTAACGCTGTTTGTCATATATATTACTCTTTTCTTGTTTACAAAACTTTCAGATGTAAACAAAACGATTATTTCACCATTTTCGGAATTTTCACCCAAAATCTATATAAATGAAGGATCTTATTCATAACCTCCGATTAAATATCCTCATTACTATACAAATATATAAGTATATATATATATACGTACAATCGTTGGAAGAAATGAGGTTTGATTAATCTCTAGGAATCTTGGAGCACACGTGTGGGTCGCTAAGAGATTTAGGATAGCTATTAACCTGAATACCTCGAAACGTAATGGGTTACACGGTTATAACTTTAAAAGGTACCTGTCGATTTATTACTGTACATTTGCTCGTAGGCTTTAGTTTAAATGTGGTTGAAATATGTGTCATTTATTACATGGAGAAAAAAATTGCTTTAAAGTTTCTCTATTTTTGTGCTAAAGTATTTTCGGAGAAAAAAATTCTACATAAAAATATTGTAATATATGTAATATATTTAATTTTTCTATTATAATTTAATATATAATAATTTAATATATTTTTTAGCTTCACGCTGAATCCCAAACGGGGTAGCCAAAGGGAATGCCGCTTTTGCCTGCCCTCGCTCCTAGATGTCCTCATGCCTTTTACATGATCTTCCTCTTTTATCATCAACACTGTGTTTCTAAGGTCAACTGAGGACTACCTGGGTAAGGTTAGTCCTCTTGCCACTTATTTTACGTCCCTAAATCTTTTTTGGCATTCTTTCATCATTCAATCGTTCGGCGTACGTTCCACACCAGCACGTTCTTCTTTATTTTCACCATATTGTATCGTTTTTTCAGGGGAGGACGGAGCTTTTGTAAGATATTTCACAATATTTAACATATTTATAAGTGATATTTAAACGTTCAAGCATTGCAGTCAACCAGGCACACCCTAAACACGATATAATTGCGTTTAACGCCTTTATCGTATTGTAAATTTAACTTAACTTAAATATAGTTATTAATAATTTTTCATATACTTAAATACATTTAGCTACTTAATACTTCAACATTAAATAACTATTTTCTCCTTAAAGCACAAAAGACAAACAAACAGTAAAGTAAATTAAAACACAAAAAATAAACGTCCCCCTAACGCCTCAGTAATTTGTTCAAAGCAAACAGAAGCTGACAATTTGTTTGGCGGCCACAAGCCTGTGCGCCGGAACTGAGTGTCTAAATAAATACAAGTTAATCGCACTTCACTACTGGTCGGTGTTTTTTGAAACTGTTACTGATTTTATCTCCGCCATTTGCATATTCCTTGCGATTTTATTTTGGATTTATATGGTTAAGAATTGGTTTAAATGTTTGGTGAGCTCTTGTTTTTACTAATATATTATGTTTAGTCTGCTCATCCGTCACCCTGGCTCAGCGATATAACGTTTGGCTGTAAACGCGACTATCGTGGGCTTAATTCCGACACGGGAGTATTACGTATTTTCATTTCGTTGCTCTGATATCAACTCACCAAGCGTGGCATTCGCGGCTCCACTCAATATGAAATATTTTAAAAATAAAGCAGGAAGTCGGGAACACAGTGTCTTAACACCAGGTTCCCTTTGACTAACACCCTAAAGCCATAAATCACTCTTAGTTTATGCAAGATATAGTGTGAAAATAAATAAAAAAATAAACTGTATGTTGTCAGAATGTTTCGAATTTAGGCGTGAAGAACAGAGTGAAGAAAAATAAATAATATGAAACTGTGTATTATATAGTGGTAAAAAATATTTAAAAAATGGTTTTTATTGTTAATTTACTTTATATGTTCAGGAGGATCATGCACAAATCTGTCACATTCTTTTTATATTTTCAGAAGAAAAATCGGTAGTTACATGAAATAGTTAATTTCGTTAGAGTGCTTCTAAGTATTAGAACCTAATTCATTCACACTAAGTCTACAGACGCTAAGTCCTACGGCGTGTATGCGCATATATTTAGACCAGCCTCATTATATTATGTTGGTACATTTGTTTAGAATGTCTATTGATAAGATTTTGTTCTCCCTTGATATTATATTGCAACAACAATAATGTATTTTCATTACTACGTTTGAGGTTGTAATTTTGATTTGCGAGTTAAGATTGAAATATAAAAAATCAGTTTTATCCTTTTTCCTGTATATAAAGTTAGGCAGAGAGAGCTTAGTGTTAAGACACTTCGTATGTCACTTCCCTCTCAATTTCAAGATGTTAAAAGTTGAGCGGTGGAACTCAATGCTGCGCTTTCTTCTTGCCAAGAAATACAAATAAAATTAATATTTTTCTTACACTTTTAATGTGTTTCTACTAAAAAAAAGAAAATAATTTTTAGAAAACCTTAAAACCCGCGCCTCTTGGACTTATAAGTAATGTTCTCCCAAATATGAATCGAATCCACGACAATCACATTTACAGTAACACATTGTGCCGCTGCCAAACGATAGCATATTGGATCTTAAAAATAATTCACAACACATATTCTCATATAAAATCTTGTATCACAAGTACGTTCTTGTTCGCACAGTGATTGATTGTTGTCAAAACTGTCTAGAATACACGGTACTTGGGATGCATCTATCATTCTTATCTTACATTTGTGTGACATCATTTCCACAGTGTCTGGTTTCTAGTCTACATCAAAAATAGCTTAAACATATAGGTTACATTTTAGTATCTAGACTTCTATACTAATATTATAAAGCGGTAGTTTGTTTGGTTGATTGTGCTCTATCAAGAACTGATGCAAATTGGATATATCTTTTTGTATTGTATAGTTAATTTATCGAGGGAGGATGATGATTAGCGAATGTGGGAGTTCGATTTCAGTTCGGGAGATGGTTATAATTAATTTATTTTCATTCTTCCGTTCTGGTAGGCCAAGTGCGGCGTTAAATTCCGCAACTTAAACATTACACTACATTTCGAAAATTGAATGGAAAGTGAGAACGGACAGCCTTAAGACAAATGCGTTAAAAGCGTGAAGACGACAAATAATAATAATTACTAAAATTTTGACTTCCAAAATTCAATTCGTCTATTTTTCATCACGATAAAACATTAGATCGTCACCAACTAATCGTATTGAAGTAAGTAGATAAAAACTTCTAACATAATCTTATTTCATAGAAAGGTCCAATGTCATTACAGCTCTGACCTTTGCCTAGTAGAGGTGAAATTAAATACGTGGTGAGACGACCTTATATAAATTATTTACAATTTAGAATATATTAAGGGTCAACTATACAGAAAAACTCAATTCAGGTTTCAACACTTAAATGCTCTGGGTTATATTGGTTTTTTTTTAACACAATTTTAATTTTCTACAGCCCAAATAAAACTTTTTGAATTTTCTATGACTACTATTTAGATATTTTTTATTTATTTATTTTGTTTATTTTTTTTTTTGGAAAAGACCTCACCTGATGGTAAGTGACTATCGCCGCCCACGGCCCGGCATTACTTGATTCGAAACGCAGTGGCATAAAGCCACTACTTAACGCTGGTTTAAATGCCGGGGGTAGTAATGATTCGGTCGAGTCTGCCCATGTGTTTTGGCATTGCTGGCGACGTGAATCTACCATACCAACACCACCAATACCAGGATGATCATACCGGTCGGCCGGGATCACACGGCACAAAATTATTTTTTGGGAAACGTATAAAAAAATTCAGGTATTGCGTCTGGTGACCATTAAACATTTATTATTTAAATGAGGCCACTCGATGGGCAGGGGCACAAAGTGTGACTGTAAAATCGACTAGTTATGGGTTCGATCCCCACTCGAGAAAATAAAATATTTATTTATATGTATATTTTCATTTCTTCGCACTGGTATCGAGGCTAAGCGCGGCGTTCGTTTCCGCCAAGCGAATGGGCAATGCCTCTTGACTCGGCGGAACATGAGGAACGGAGTGTCTTAACAGTAGGTTATCTTTGCATACCCTGCTGTGCGCGGAATACAGCGTGAAGGCGATTTAATTTTTTTAAAATTTATTATTTAGATAAATCGTTACATAAGTTCGCATTAATTATATATTAGGGTAAATAATTATATGATAGAATTAAGCAATAATGAATGCTTGATATAATAATCTAATTATATATCAGATTAATTACAATTTAGGTCAGTCCACACGCCGTTGAACAAGCGTACGACTGTAAACGTTCGCTTTGGTAACGAGGTGAAGAATGACGTTGAGTTCCGTCACAGCGCGCAATGAAATGAGAAATCGCCGGAAACTGGGGTACGGAGTTTCCTAGGTTCCCAGGTTCCCTCTATCTATTCTCCTTTGTGTGATATATAGCGTGAAGCTAAAAAATTTAATAAAATTAAATAAATAATAAATACTTATTGCCAGACGGCTGCCATTAAGTATTTCTTCGAACAAATTTTCACATCTAATAATACTAGGGTGTACAAAAAACAGTGAATAGACCTGCTATTTTATGTAATCTTATTCTAATTTCTTTATTTATTTTTTTAATAACTAGTATTATTAATGAGGCCGTCGTGGCGCAGTGGCACAAGGGTGCGACTGTAACGCGACGGTTGTGGTTTAGATCCCCATTTGAGGGAATGAATTACTATTTCTTAATATTTTCATTTCTTCACTCTGGCACTACGACAAAAATTTGATGTTGAGTTACGCCTCTCAACACGCAATGTCTCGAAAAATTTGACGGAAAGTTGGGAGCGGAGTGTCTGAGATTCCCTCTGCCTACCCTGTCGTAATTGGGATACAACATGAATTGATTTTTTACTGATTTTTTTTAAATTTAGTAATTATTAATAAGAAGTTCACGCTTTGCGATCATAAAACGCTATAGATTTTTATATAACTTTATCAGTCAAACATTTTTAATGGGATACTCATTTGCAGAAGAATAAGCTCTATTTCTGTATGAAAAATAAAATTCAACGTTGGATTAAAACACAAAATTGTTAAAGTAGTCAAAAATGATAAAAAATATAAATCTCATTTTAGTATTGTTGCTTTGGTATTGTGTAGTGTAGTATCCAAAAACAAGCATTGGATATAAAACAATATTCTTATATAGGTATTTTCAAAACATTTTTCTTAAAAGAAATTAAATAAAAATCACTCCGTTTTTTATTACGACACTTTCTGTTCGCCAAATTCTGGAGGCATTGCGTGTTGAATGGCGAAATTTAACACCGCTCTTTGCCTCGTTACCAGATCGAGGAAATGAAAATATTAAATATTTCATTTCCTCGACATCCACAATCTGTCGCGTTTACGTCGCGTGTGCCCTTGCCGTGGCGCAAGGACAAAATAATTTCAATTATACAGAATCAACAAGAAGGTTGTCTTACAAGATTTGTTCTTCAAAGTTTCATACAAACAGACTCACTGTGTGTATTAACATATTATATCAGGAATATCAATAAAAGAGCTGTACGAAAATATTTACTGAATATATTATGGAGATATTACTTTATGTTTAACTAAAATTTATTTTAAAGCCATCTCAGCGTAGTGGAACGTGAGCATCTCTTTGTAAACTTGATGATTATTAGTTCGATTCTTATTTGGGAGAATGAATGAATATGAAACCGATCAAGAAAACGCATATAAAATCCTGATACTTTTAGGCCAGATTGAAACTAGTCGCCAGTGACGCAGAGGCACAAACGAGTGACTGTAAATCCAACAGGTAATGGGTTCGATTTCAATTCGAGGTAATAAAATACTAAACGCCACAGTTTGTGAGTTTAATTCTGACTCGAGTAAATTAAATATTTAATATTTGCATTTCCTTGCTCTAGTAACAAGGTAAGCTGCGGTGTTAAGTTCCGCTACTCAATACGCAATGCCTCTAGAATTCCTCGGAAAGTAGGGAACGGAATGTCTCATGTGTCGAGTGGCAGAAGCCTTTTGTAGCAGGGTGCTTCAAGTAGGATACCACGAGAAATTGAAGAAAAAAAAGAGGTTTTGTGCGTGGCTTGGCTATTTAACCTACAAAATCAAAGCCCGTTACAGAAAAAGGGCCACTCGACGCTAATATTACCTCTGATGTGCTCCCCACGGACGAACCCTTTGTCCCCGCTTCGCCGTAACTTTGATCAACCATCAATAGTTTTTGTATTTGTATACGACGAAATGTTTTGTTATATTTTAAAAATCAATTTCAAATTTTTTTTCTTTATTTTTATATATTTAGTTACATCCTATCATGAGTGGAATGTGTAAAATGTGCTTAGCATAAAGGATTATCGGCAACTTGTTACTAAAGTTATTATTATAGAGATGAAAGGATATTTATTAAACTATTTATTTAATTAATTTGGGTCTCCCATCATACAATATACGCCTTATATATATTTTTTTGTAGTTTCACACTATTCTCCGCATATATAGACGCGACCTAGTGTTAATACACTAAATTCTCCATGCACTATCCAATTTCCGAGACATTACATGTTGAGCGATGGAACTCAATGCTGCGTTTCGTCTTGTTATCAGAGCAACGAAAAAAAAACAATTTATTACCCACTACGCCATGATGATTATAAAATAAATTTTTTTGGCAGAAATCATTTTACAAACCAAAATCATACATATAAAACGTACAAGAATTTCATACAACGGCCCCTAATACAGTCAGACTGTATACTTTTCCGTTAAGGATACTCTGCCCAATACACCGGAAAAACCGCAACTCATCGAAGCCCAATCGCGTGGAAAACGTTGATGATAGCACTTTTCAAAGTTCACATTTACCTAATTATGGGGGAAGATATATTTCATGGCTATTGCGGCGCAGTGGTGCAATATACGACCGAATACGTAATGGTCTTGGGTTTGATCATCATTCGGGAAATGAGGTATTGCTTTCAACGTTCTGGCATGACGTTACATAAAATTGAGAATCTCAAATTTGAGAAGGAAGTGGAGAACAGAGTGTTTTGACTATAAGTTATGTCTGTTTATCGTGGTATTATATACGGAATAAATTGTGAAGCCTATTTTTTTCACTTTCACTCTGTATTCCGTTTATACACTAGTCTACTCGTCACTACTCACTCTTCAAGGAACATACATAAAAAAATGTTGTGTTTTACACCATTAATTATTAAGCTTTACACTGTATCCCGCTTATAGCAGGGTAGGCAGGGAGAACCTGGGAACCTAGAGTATACTCCGTTCCCGTTAAGACACTTTCATTTCCAACTTACGCTGATTCCTGGATACATTGCGTGGTGAGTAGCCGAATTCAACGCCACCGTTTTCTGATAGCGTGGAAATGAAAATATTAAATAACTAATTTCGTCAAGTGGGAATCGAAATCAGAGCCTGTCGCGTTTATAGTCACAAGCGTGCTGTATAAAGTCTAACGTTTTTTTTAAATACACATCAAACACATATATAAAAAGTAATGCCTTAGTAAAGGCCATAAGGCGATTTAATAACACCATTCAGGTATAAGGTGCGAGTCCTTCGCGGGCCATTTGTTTATAAAATCCTTGTATTTTACGCTGTCATTTATTTGTATGAACGTTAAAGGATTCAGTTTAGAGCAAGCGAATTGAAATTTGACATATTACACACAAGGGTACCACTGCAAACATGACGGTTGTGGGTTCGATTTCCATTTGGGAGAGTAAAATTTTTTATATTAACATTTCCTCGCTCTGGTAACAAGGTAACAAGATAAAATATCGCCGCTCGTCGCTGCGCAATGCCTTAAGAATTCCAAAGGAAATGTCGAACGGAAGTGCCTTGATGGGCAATAGAGTGTCCTAACACTAATTTCCCGAATTCCCTCTGCCTACTATGATATGTGGGGGATACAGCATGAAGCTAAGCAAAAACTAATATCGGACAACGGTTGTAGGTTCGATCCCCACTCGGGGGAATATTTAAATGATTTTTGTTTCAGCCCTCTGAGAACAGGTTATATTTCTCAGATTTCCCATCTGGTCTACCATCTCCTCGCATCACGGGAAAAAATGCCACACGTCTTTTTTATAATCAACCAAATAATTACCCAAACAATTGGTTCTATTACACCCATACATACACATAAAAACCCACCCATACCAGAGACAGTACCCCGTACAGGAAGCAGGTCGCTGGCTGCAAATTTAGGTCAAGAGGACTTTCGTGAATCACAAATTGCATTTTCGCTGATTCAATACTAAGTTGGATGCATTCATTTAATGTTTGCTTTTTATCCGTTGCATGTATTCGGGGCGGGATGGAATTTGCCTGACTTAATCGATTCGTTGAGTAGTTTTTTACGTGTTTTGTTCACAGAGCGGCGGCGCTCTGTTCGATATTGCGATATAAAAGTTAATGAGTTCTAAATATTTTTTTGTTTAGTTTTTCTTTTTCACTCAATACGCGTTTTGGTAATTTGGCTTTTGCGCAAAATATGTTTTTAATTTTCTGTAGTTTGCTGTTCAAATTTTATTTAGGGAAATGATGTTATTTTCGTTTATTCGCTTTGGTTGCGACACTCAACACTCAATCCCTCAAAAATCTTGCGATAAGTGGGGAACGGAATTGTCTTAATGGGTAATACGTATTTAAGACACTCACTAGGTTTCTTCTGGTTACCCTGTTATATGCAGAAGCTAAAAAAATAGAAAATGAAGTATTAGCTGAACTTGACACTAGGTTCCCTCTGAGCATACAATTTTAAAAATAGGTGAATAAAATCTAGTCGTACACTATTGCTATTCCTCAATTGAATTGAAAACCATTATAAGTTACAAATAATCGACGAAACTCAACGCCGCAATTTAATCTAACCAGATACGTATCAAGCATTCAAACTCTGCTTCTATGACAATCTCATTTTTATTTTTTCATGAAAATTAAGCATTAAATGAAACGTTTTATATAACATATTATATGAAAAATTGGGTGTTAGCCCTATATTACACGAATTAAGTAAAGTTTACGTATACCCATTATGCAAAATCTGGTAACGCAGCAGCTGCTGCCAACTATCTCAGCGAAAATGTTACAAAATTGGGATAAAAGGATTCGTGCATTATGTAAGCTGACTGACGTTCAGTAACGACGTAATTTTATAAAGCAGATTTACGATATTAACCGTTTACATTGGTGGGAGACATAATTTTGTGCCAAGACACTCCGCTGTCCGCGTTTATCTCCAATTAAATGTCAAAACTAAATGAGCTTTATTTTGTTATTTTTCGAGATATTGCGTGTTGAATGTCGGAGCTCAACGCTGAGTCTTCTATTGTTACCACAACGACAAAATGAAAACATGCTCCGCCACACTCTTTTATAGTAATGAAGAATTACTATTTTTCCAAACCTCAGAAAAATCACTTGTTAACAAGCTACCATTACTTCTCCTTTTTAACACCTGTAGGGGACAAAGTTAAATTTCAAATTGTCTAAGTGACAGGGCCTTACCGCATTTTACCTAACGAGATTGAAAAAATAAATATATTTTTAAGTTCGAATATGAATTATTACCAATTGGAATTGAACCCAAAACTATCAATACAAAATATTTTTTTAATTACATTATGCGGTCTTGATACATAAATTTATTTAATAATATAAGAGTATAAACACAATCTAAGCATAATATGTAGCGCTTAGAAGAAAACAAGTCAACAAGGAGCCCTCCTTGTAAATATTTAAAGAAAAATCGCTGAGGCTGTGTAGAGAGGCGTCTAGCAATTTAACTAAAAGCTTAAAGAGACGATAATATATTTATGTATCTACCTACAGACGCAAGAAAAGAAAAAGTAAAGGTTGAAAAGATATTTTACGGCAAGTCATTTAAGTAAACTCAACTTTGTTCGGTTTATTTATTGAACTTGTAATTTTTATTTCTTTCAAAAGAAGAACAAAAATATATTTAGATTTGTATGATGCAAAATACGATCTACAAGTTATTCATGATAATTCACTCAGCTTATTGGTTATTTGATGAACGCAATTTTATAAATTATATAACAAAATAGGCATTGTTTAGTGTTGAAACGATTTGTTTTCCACGTTTCGGCGAGCTTTCGAGACATTATACGTTTTATCTACAAAAGTGAAAAAAACAATAATTATGTTATTAATTTGTGTTGTTCGTATAAATAAATCGTCTGTTTATTTCAATATTTTTATGATATGTGCACATTTCTTATTACGTATGATTACGTATGATGATGTTTAAGAGATAGGCGGAAAGCGCCAAATGTTAAATAATTTTGTTTTATTAGAACAATTTCTATGAATAAAAAATAAATCAGCTTCACGCTGTATCCCACATACAGCAGGGTAGGCAGAGGGAACC
>DWAP01003165.1:0-12379 GCA_018230625.1 Heliconius eleuchia
ACAATAAGTTGGAAAAAAAGCGTCATAAAGCTAGGTTCCTAGATTCCCAAAAGATTTATTTACAATTGTAAATTTCTTTTTTTTGTATTCAAATTAAAAAAATCATAATATATAATACACAAATAATATATATAAAATATATTAAACATTTTTCTTACTATTAACAAATTTTAAGTGACGAAAATAATAGTGAACATACAACTTTATATCGCAAATAATATTATTATGGGTGTATGGCAGATTTATATTATTTAATTTAGTCCCTCTAGAGGCTCGAGAACCGCTTTCTATTATAAGTTTGCGTAACTGGCGGTACTTTGATGAACTTCGATCTAAAATAAATAAGTTTCTGATAGAATATTTTTAACTTTATGATATCTACATATACTTCTATACTAATATTGTTAACTTATAGTGTTTGTTTAGTTTAACGAGCCAATCTCAGGAACTATAATATTTCAAACAAAAATTTCTTATACATATTATCATTTATTTCACAAAATCTAAAGTTAAAAACACGGCAAGGCAGGAAGAGGCGTTATTTATTTGCAACGAGCACGTGTTCGACGACACACGCCCCGCCCACTTGGACGGTGTACAAATTTTAATACTTTTTATACTGATAATAAATTTAAATACGCTAAATGTTTGTGCTTCAAATATCAAATACATTAGTTTTTTTTTTGGCTTAATTGATTCTGAGTTTTTGATTTTTATATTTATTTGCTTCATCTACTTATTTGCTTAAATCGAGGAAGTTAATTATTTCAATTTCGGCAAAGTAAGATAGCGCGCTTTTTGAGTGACGCGGCGTTGAGTTCCGCCATGGAGATTTTTAAATTCAGGCGGAAAGTGGAGAACGGAGAGACCTAATACTATCTGCCTACATTTTTTAATATATTATAGCAGGGTAAGCAGTAGGAACCTGGAACCTCATATTAATACACTCCGTCCCCATTATGTCACTACCGTTCTCCACTTTCCACCGCATTATTAAGGCATTGCCTATTGATTGGCGGAACACAACGCCATGATGTTTCTTTTTCCAGAGAGAGGAAATGGACGTGCCTCATTTCCCCGAACAAGAATCAAATTCACAATCGTCGCGTCGCTTCGTACAGTCATACGCTGTATCGCTGCGCCATATATAACAAACAACCTCACAACTTATAAATCTAGGTTAAAAATAATAAAAAATGCAACTTTTGTCTATTCCTAAGAGTGCTCGAACACTGCGCTTACTTGCCAATGATTGGACGGCCCTTAGTGTAGCGTGGCACGGTCGAAGCGATAAATCACGTAACCTTTTTGTGCGAATAACGTGAGAATACGGAGTGTTCGGCTATCGCAAGCAGCACACGTGGTGGAATCGTGTCCCGTGTATTTTTTTATAGGTACGGATGGCAAAATGTATGAAGAAATTTTTGCTTATTTTTTCGGTTTTGTATGGCCATCACGTTTAGGTTTTCGTCTTTATACTATAGGTTATTTAGCTATGGTGGAATTGCATTTTTTTTCAAATAAGTTTTAATATGTCAATGTATGCGGACTGCAAACTTTGATCGATTTGATTATTATTACATAGCAGGTTAGGAATACGGTACCCGGGGACCTAATGTTGAGATTCTCCGTTCTCATTAAGGCACTTCCGTTCTTCACTATTCGCTAATATAACTACCTACAAAACCTAGTCACTTTTATATAAAATATCGGTCATTTGATGCAAAAATACGTTTTTTTTAAATGCAATAACGCCATTGTTGCCTCAAATTTGCGATATTTTATAATACAATTATTTACCTACTTATTTTTAAAATTTGATATTTGTCTATCAGTTAGGCCAAAGGAAATCGCACGCACTTTTTAAAATTTGTAAATGCAATTAACGAAGCCGTCACAAAATAAAAAGGTGTAAAATTAATTTAACCAATAGCGAAATCTAATATTTACTCGATATATCACAGCATCCCTTAAACCGTACACAATACAATAAATATAAAAATTTAATTTTGTAATTTTTTTTTGAGGCCGTCGTAGCATAGATGTATAGCGTTTGATTGTAAGCGCGACGTCTGTGGATTCGATTCCCACTCGGAGGAATGAATTTTATTTTATTTTCTCGTTCTGATATCAAGTCAACTCCACACGCATTGTCTCGAAAAATGGGCAGTGCATGGGGAGCGGAATGTCTTAATACACCCAGTATCTACTCTTTGCGTACCTTGCCAATTACGAGGATACAACATGCTGAGATGCTGCAGTTTTAAGTTTCATTGTACAACACTAAATATAAGCGGAGTATAGAGTAGAGAACTCTGGAAATTAACATCAAAATTATATTTTTTCTTACATCAAAATAGAGCATAATAACTAACTTATTCAGAAACTACCTGCAAATGTGGCATATCCTCGTCATTTCTTACAAAAAAAAAACTTTATCATAATAAGTGCAAGATATAATTGGGGGCGAATGACAAACAAAGATTGGCATTGAGACCCGCGTCCTAAATAAACACGCCAGTATATTTATTTATACAGTACATACAGCATTCGTCACTACTAAGGGATGAATTTTGTAATAATATTCTTATTGTTTGTATGTAAAATCTTAAATGTACATCGAAAGAACTCCGCGACGTCGATTATATTTTAACTGATGTTAAGTATTGAAGCAATATATAGATTAGGCCATCATGGTGCATTGGGATAGCGTTTGACACCAAACGACATGGTTGTGGATTTGATCTCCACTCGGATAAATGAATCTTTGATAAGCTAAATGCTGTGTTGAGTTCCCCCACGGAGAACGAACTGCCTCGATCCTATTATCTCTCTGCTTACTCTAAATCCTATAATTCCTCATATGATAATTCAACGCAAATATTGTATCGCGCATTGTCACGGCCTTATGGAGATTTCACTCCATCGAGAGTGTTTGAGTGGCGTAGTGTAATCCACATCGCACTCATCGACACCTCCTCGTGCTGAGTGCCTGTGACCTACTTGCATAATAGACTGGTGACTTATGAATTTTATTTCAATAAAAGTTTTTTACAATTTTTTAGTTTGTGAATTAAAATTATGTGGAGAATTTTACTGTAGCTGCACTTTTGTGAATAATATGAAAAAAAATCCTTTTTTATTTTTAAAAAGTAGTAGCTACGGGGTTTTTTTCATATTTGCAAGTTAGAGTAGTTCCAGCTTGTACTGGTTTCTCAGGTTGATATTTGGTATGGTGCCTGGTGGTAAAAAATAGCCAAGTCAAATTATAGCTTGAGTTTTAACCTATGTACATATATTCCCCATTCTTTTATTGGTCAAGTCGAGAACGATTCTTTACTTAACATGTAACTTAGCTCCCATTTTACATAATTTTTTAGGGTTATCTTTAAAGTAAAAAAAGAACCCTCATAAGATCACATTGTTGTCCGTCTATCCGTCTGTCTGTCTGTCTGTCTGTCTGTCTGTCTGTCTGTTTGTCTGTCTGTCTGTCTGTCTGTCAAGAACCTTTATCTGAGGACCCTTTGGAGATATCGAGTTGAAATTCATACCATATACTCAGATCTACGGCTCCATGATTTCCTGAAACAATCGTATTTCAACATTTACTAAAAAAAAGATATGGCCGTTAGAAGCAAGGTTTTAAAAATAAATCAAAAGTGGCTTGGAATAGTTCGTATTTTGCCTTTCTAGCTTTTTAAAAGCTTGCTTCAAATGTCATACAATATACATATTTTAAAATTATATTATATTGATTTCTCAGGTGTTCTGATAGAAATTGATTATATGGATATAGAAGCTCAGCTATTGCAGATGCATTTTACAATAGATTAACCCACAACACTACACTTTAGTCTCGAATCCAGTAGATCATAAGATTCATTGTGTGTAATAACTGTACAATTATAGTTACATTTTGTATCAAGAAGTGCATATAATTACGCTATTAAAATTAATTAAACTTTCCAACCAATTCCACCAATTCTACCCATAATCGGTACATATAATATCAATACATTGGTAGGAGCGCTCCTTAGTATTTTACAAAGTATCTGAGCTACTTCACACGTATTCAGCACAGACTGAAACTAGATTTGTAAACGTTACATTTCCTCATAGCAATATCAATCTCACTTGTCACCGAGCGCGCCCATTGTGTGCATCTGGGTCGGCCCTTGAGGGCGCGGGCGAGAGACAGCCCTTAAGACACTTGGGGAAATCTCGTTAGTGTTGTATTATTTTACCACTCTTTTAGTTGTTTATTAGTATGCGAATATGCCGTTGTGGTGCAGTGGCATAGCCGTGTGACTGTAGACGAGACGGTTATGAGTTCGATTCCCACTTGGAGAATAATTAGTAAAAGAATAACTATTCTTTATAGAATAGAATAATTTTATTTCTTCGATTTGATAGGTAGGCAAAGTGCAGCTCTGAGGTCCGCCACTCAACACGTAATGTCTCGAGATTTCAAATAAGGTGAAGAATAGAATTTTACAATGGGAACTGAGTGTCTTAATAAGTTTCCAGGTTAAAAATAGGAATAACAAGAAATCGGCTTGTTAGATGCCCACAGTGTTGTCTCACAGAAGCTGGGAATTAAAGTACAGAAATGGCATTTTAATTCCCCAATTTGTTTACACTTATATATGTACCATACAAAAATAATACAGAAAAATCGTAAGAAAAATCTCTATCCCTTGAATGTAGACCATGTTAAGAGAGTCAATTTGGGTGCTGTATCTAATTATTACGTCAATACATACAAATTTACTTACATAAAATTCATAAATCAAGACACGTGCCAGCGTGTTCAGCCAAGTTCAAAAGCTGGAAACGCTGGAAAAAATGTATTTTATATGGTGATACGGTACATATAGCTACTTTTAAGTCTTGCATAACTCGTAAAACAATTACACTACATGCATGAAATTGACCGCATTTATTATATTTCCACAGCTGGTGATTCTAATGATGGTATAAAAAATATTTAAATATGTAAACAGAAGAACGTGGGATCTGCAAGTGTATATGCATGCTTGTATGCATGAGTTTTGCATTCACTCGGGATAAAATTCAACCTTTAAATTTGACTTGGCTATTTTTTGCCATCAGGTACCAAACCAATCAAAATATTAACAGAACAAATTAGAAATGCACTAAATTGAAAATATAATAAAGGGAACTATTATATTTTCAATTTAGTGCATTTCAGTAAAAACATTACTAGTAAAAATTTATACATAGATATCGCATTCTTTTGTCGGTGAAATGGAGAACGACGCATTACTTATCATTTTACTTGGCTCTCTTTTCACATTTATGTTTTTATGGGATATTACTATATTGTTTCTTCGAAAATTATTTCAATATAGTTAGTTTTATACTGAAATAATTTTTCAAAGGATGAAGTCCTTGAATTTTTAGAATTTTAACAAAAAAAATGTAAATAAAATCCTAAGAAAATCGGTTAAGTGCGAGTTAAACTTTCGTACGCCGCACATAAGTTCCCGCACTATCTATAAGAACGGCAAACAAATCAGGCAATTGTTGCACAGAAGCCCCCTTAAATATTTAATTTATTCTATTGTTTATTATTTCTTGTTATTTTGTAGTGGTTGCGGCAACAGAAAAATATTATTTATGAAAATTTCAACTGACAACACAATTTTCATAAATGATGTCAATCAATTGAAAAAATAAATTTCAACTATCTAACTATCACGGCTTATAGGATACAGCCTGGTGCCAGACGGACAGACAGATAGACAGCAAAGTCTTAGTAATAGGTTCGTTTTATCCTTGGGGTTTTATCCACTAAAGAGCACTTCATTTGATCATAAATTGCATCCATAGCAACAATTTCAGGAACTTTCTATACAATGACCCCGCCATATTATTTGACTGTCAAATTAAACAAAGGTAAATGTACTGAAAATTTTAAATAACAAATCTTTTGTCGTTTACATTATCACATATTTGTACAAGAAGATTAAATTTTAAAACCATATTTATAGTGGTGATGATCTAAATTATATCTTGAGGCTGTCTTGGCGGAGCTAGGGGCACAAGCGTGACTCTAAACGGGATGGTTGGGTGTGCGATTCCCATTCGGGGATATGAAATATATTTTTTTTCATTTCTTCAATAACAAGGCAAAGCGCGGCGTCGAGTTTCGCCACTCAACGTGGATTGCATCAACAATTCTGCGGAGAGTGTGAAATGGAAGTGTCTTAACACTATCTAATGTGGCTATAAATATTGGACTGTATATATACTTTACATATCTGCACATTGTATTGTACTCAATATTTATGAAAAATCAAATTTAAATATATCTTGAATATGTATATGTTGATTAATATATTAAACCCAACCAGGTGCTGTAGTTATATTAATGACACTTTGTTATTGATTTAAGATTGATCTTTTAATAATATAATTTCCGTTCTGTATGTCATTAGGTGGAGAATAAAATTGAAATTTCATTTTTTCATTGATTTTTTTTCAAGACACTTCCTTTCTCCACGTATAGCACGGATAGGCGATGTTATAACTATGGGCAAACTACGTATAAATATGTACGTTTGTTGCTTTTAACATTTTTAAAAGCTCGATTAACTAAGCTTTTTTACGTGACTATAGAGAGCAAATGCATTTCAAAATGTAAATTTATTAAATAAACTAAATATAGACCTTATCACTATATATTAAAGTCTTAAATCAATAATTTAAAGTAAATATTATGACTATAATATTCATCATACTAAAATGAGCTTTATCAGGTTGAAATAGGATTGACATTTGAACGTTTGTATTATCTATACAGTCAACCACAAATTTCAATGCAATGTTAATTTGGTGCATAGCAAATTTAAAGAAGCTTTCCAACAACTTGTGCTACTGTTTGTACCTTTTACAATTGTACAATGAAATAGGCCAAGTAAAGAATGGTGTTAAAAGTATTGTAAATAATAATAACAACGGCTTCCGTTTTAGCTTTAGTCCTTTATGATTTTTTTTTGTCTGTTTTTTTATGAGCTTATAAGATTAAGAGTTTATGCATTTTTTTATTTTAGTGTTGTTATATTACTTAAATATTTATTAATAATATGCTTAACGATTACCAAAGACACTTGGGCTTTATGATTGGATATTTAATGATTATTTTCGACAATATAAATATGTTTTTCTTTTTTTTTTTCTTTTTCACTCCTTTATGCAAGGTGGTTGTGTTCATTGATAAGGTTTCCACGGGACGGTATTAGAATTGATCACCGAACTCTCAATATTAATAAATAACGTGTTATAAAATCGCATTACGTATTATAGCATTATTGCAAGAAATTTCAGTATTTAAATGTGTAGGCCATTGCATATATACTAAAATAGTGTTGCATTTGACGCGTCAAGCCTTAGTTAGCTTTTGAAACTAAAAAGATTTGAAAATTTTAAGATATTTAAGAAGATAATAGTTAGAAAATAATTTATTAGATATCAATATAAATGTACCGTTAACGTTTTTATCAAAGACACAACGATCCAAAGGCTGCACATGCACATAGACAAGATCAAAGTGCCCACATGCAAATGCGCTTCACTGCAAACAGTCTTTGATCAAATTAGTCGGAAAATAAGTTACCGTCGTGTAACCTGTATACCTTACTAGTTTAAATGTTACTAGCGACACGCTCGCGTCTCCGCTCGTTTGAACTACTATTGCTAATTTACTACCTTTCGTGGCTTAATCTAATATTATTATCATTGTGCGATATTATTATGAAAGGGATAGGTAATAAATACAATTTCTTTTTTCTATATAGTTTTGTTTAAGATGAAATGATATCTTATTTTATTATCATCTTTTGAACCTGAACAGAGCAATTGGAGAAGCCGTTTAAGGCCATTTCTATGTAATTGAGACGCATATCATGATCACTCTGGACTGCAAAGGGCATCAATAAGTCCATAAGAGGCGAAGAAAAATTGCAACAGCTTTTATTGGCAATACTGAAGGCTAGGCACGTGACCGCTCACTAGCGATAGATCAACTTAAGAATATGATCTACTTTCCAGAATATGAAATTCTAGGTAGTGAGATGCGCAATGGATCACAATCAATTGCAGAAACGTTAATGCGCTGGAAAGACGCCCATGATGGATACGACCAAGAAGAGGAAAGGAAAGGAAAAATCATCTAAAGTTTGGATTCGAATTTTTTACCTTCAAAATAAAGTAAAAAATTGCTTTACAAAATCTTACTATATAAAGACAGTTGTAGACGTAGATAGACTTTTCTTACCATACCTACATGTATACATATATGTATATAAAGGCATACGACATCAAAGCTTTCATTCAAGCGGAGATTCTTTCATGTGCAAGTGCAATACAGCATCAGGTTTCTTTGATCTAATGGACTAATCTGATGTAAATGGTCACTCGATTGTGATTGAATACTATTTAGAGACTTGTGATATTATTATAAAACAGAAAGGTAACAAATTCAATTTCACGCTCTTTCCCGCATAGTGATAGACAATCCATTTTCCTCTTACCGCATAATTTTAGACACATTGCATGTTTAATGGTGGAACTCTACGTCACACTTTGTTTACCACAGCAAGACCATAAAAACAATTTAAATATAATCATTCCCCTTGAGTAGGAATCGAACCAACAACCTGGTACATTCGGCGGTATAAATTTGTTATGATTTTGTAAAAAATATGTACGAATCCTGGAAAATACCTTGGTTAACGACCGTGAATACAGTATTGATGTACGTAGTATTGAAATGAAATTGAAACTTCAATGGTAATGTAAAAGCATTAAGATCTCCTGACAATGGACGAGGTATTCTACCTCGCAGAAGACTCGATGCAGAGACTGTAGCGCTTAAGTTACCGTTCTTTGTATCTACCTTGCCAGGAACAAATAAAAGCGTGAACCTAAAAATAAATAAAAAATAACAGCTTCAAACTTTAGTTTCAACCTCATGTATCATCAGTGGGTGTAAAGCTTCCTTATAGATGTTTAATTGAACTATACAAAATATATAATTAACCGTTTCTATGAAACATTTAAAAGTTTTTGTTATTTGCCTATTAAATGTTAACGTGTTAGTCAGAAAAGTATTATTCATATTGGATAATTTCAAAAGGCGAATTTTGTATGGTTATTTCAACAACTTAACCTTACACTTTTTTGGCCTATGACTAATTGTAATTATTAATTGCAAGTACGTATCAACGCCACTGAACAATGACACGATAAATGTAAAATTTATCAAAATATTTTAACTATTGTAGTATCACATATTAAAATGGTAATAAAATGTAATTGAACAGTATAATTGTTGGCTTATGTGGAGGTGGAGTGCTAAAGAAATATTGATATATTTATGATGATCTATATAAGATAATGTGTAGTTCACACTGGGGGAACGAACTATTTGATCCTCACTCTGTCGACAAGGCAAATGACAGAAAAAAACTAATTTCAGGTTACATTTACCAGATTATTACAAAAAGAAATTAATGTACAAATGGTCACTTAAAAAACTAAAAAAAATGTACGAAAAATGACTCATAAGGGCTTAACGGAAACACTTTCACATACATTGAATATCAAAAATACAAGAAAAATTTCACTAATCACAATCTTAATATACATATATGATTAAATTTATACTTTATTCTGCATATAAATTAGGTTTATGTTTGATCAATGTTTTTTTTAAAGATATGACTTTGACAGTATGAGGAGACGATGAGGAAAACTCAGTTACAATGAATGAAACGGAGTACTCCGAGTACCTGTTTGTGAGGGAATTGGATTCTCTCACGGCTGATTCACAGAATTGCACTATATTTTACAAGTTTTCTTAACTTGTAAATGTAGCTTTAGTTATCTTTTTAAAAAGTAAGGATCGTTTATTAAAAGTGGAATTGACGTGATGGTTGTGTGTCCAAATTCAAATAAGGAGATTATTTTTATTTTTTTTAAATGTCTAGACACTCCGCTTTCCATTTTCCGCCAGAATACGAGACAACGTGTTGAGTGGTGGTAGCTAACGTCGCTTTTTTTTGCCACAATAGGGAAATGAAAATAATTAACTGCCCCTAGTGGTGATCGATATCTTGCAGATATCGAGTTGAAATTCAAACCATATACTTACATCTACGGCCCCACAATTTCCTGAAAGAAAAACATATTTCAATATTTACTAAAAACAAATATATTGCCATTTATATCGCAAAAAACGCGTATTTAAAGGAATAAAAATTAATAAGATACTTCCGGTTGACCTAGAATTATGAAATTCTGCAAAATCTGAAAACTCCCAAAAAAATATAGCTTTGAAAGGGGGGGCAAAATTTTGTATCAAAGCCGAAAGGTTTTGTATTTAAAGGGCTAATCTAAGCGGATCCCTCTGTGGGTGAGCCCGACTCGCGCTTATCCGGTTTTTTGTAAAATAAATTGGCTATAATAACCTTAGGTGGGTGAAATTGCATGTGAGCCGCGGATAGGTTTTAAGTCTTTCGACACTAACTGAACAAATGACTGATAACACGCAATCAAAGCTAAAAGGCAAAGAAAGCTGAGATTCTTATACTCACATACCGCCTAATTTTATATAGATTGCAAATTACGTTTTGAGTGACGGAACTTAACGCCAACTCTTGTTGCTAGAGATACACTCGACTAAAGCCACAAGTAAAAAATTGTGTACATATATATAAAACTTTAGAAGCCGCAAACACAATATAAAGGAGGAAATTATAGAAATTAACTCATTATAACAATTCTTGTTCCTCGTTGGTTTCTTGTTAAAAGTAACCATTTACAAACTGAAGAACAATACTGTAATTGCATAAATTACACAAAATAAACTGGTTGTTTAACAAGTTACTGAAAATTTAACCGCCATTATTAAGTTTTGTATATAGTTATTTGGTTAAATCCTAACTAATTGGCGTAGTATCTTTTGGGATGGAACAAAGTCGTGTCTTAACGCATTGATGGTTTTTGAAGCTTTTATATTTGCGGCCTTTGTGCCGCAGGCGCATAAACGTGCTACTGTAACGCAACAGTTGTGGGTTCGATTCCCACTCTGAGCAATTAAATATTAAGCATTCTTTATACTTTCAGCATTCTCTCATGCTAGGAAAATTTAGAAGAAATTCATTAGATTTGTTTTATATATAAAATGTTCACTAAAAAATAATAAACCCAATCGCAGTACCGGATTTTGCCACAAAACTCGCTTGCGTATTTGCGGGAAAAGCGTGAAGCTACGTCAAAATAACAAAAATATCTACATAATAGATGTACAAGTATATAATACATAGCATATTACGAAGTAAATTTTTATATTTAATTAAAACTTGTATGTTGTCGAGCTATTAACTTATCTGAATGGCTTACCTATTTAAATGAACATTAATTCATTGGTAGCGTTATCTCTATACAAGATCGCATGTTTGATTCCGGACCGGACCACATCGTAGTGTTATAATTTATTATATTTAATATGCAATTTGTTTTTTATATTTTAGTTTTATTTATATTATTATTCTTTAATATAAATAAAGAATTGAAACCGACGTAGCGCAAGGGTACTAGCGTGCGATTGAAAACGCGGCGGTTGTGGATTCGATTACCGCTCGGAGGAATAAAATATTATATATTTAATATGTTCATTTTCTCTCTTTGTTAATGAACATAAAATAAACACATAACCACACTTCTGTTCCCCACTTTACGCCAATTTCTCGAAAAAAATTTGTTCTCCACTTTGTACTCAATTCTGTAAGACAGACTTTATGCCGCTGCGCATAGACGGACTCATATTCAAAAATATTTCTGAAATAAAATAAATCCAATTTTTAGAACCATTTACGAACTGCAATAAAAATCCAAACAAACGAAAAGGTGGTAAAACGCAACCAATTTCAACAAAAAGACGCTTAGTTACCGCAATATCTATGGTAAAAATAAAGAAAAATATAATATTACAGCAATCGCGCCACCCGCAGTTAGTCCTCGCCATTACCGGTGGAACAAATAACAGGGCGCCCGTACTGATTTAAAACTTCTAAGAACACAGGTATCATACATACATACATGTGTATAACTACTAAATCATGATTCATAAGTGTAAACCGATGGCTAGACGCGAAAAAAAATTGTAAATGCAATGCCGGGCTTCGCGGCAATTAAAAATAATTAGGTAAAAGACGTACGGTTCTCAGAAGGACGATGGATTTACATATGGTGCACTAAATCGACGATTAAGGGCAAGTTGAAAAGGGTACTGTAGGTCGACGGAGCAACTGTTCTTAGCTGGACTGATAATTTGATGCTATTTGTGTTTGGA
>DWAP01003166.1:0-12378 GCA_018230625.1 Heliconius eleuchia
CACAACCAGTCGGTTTTGCAGTCACACTTCGTGCCGCTGCGCCACGACCGGCCTCTATGGTAATAAAGTATATTTAATTTTGCATTTCTTTGCTCTGGTATCGAGTCAATGTGTTCCGCCACTCAACATGCAATGCTTTCATAATTCGGCTAAAATTGAGAAATAGAAGTGTCTTAATGGGAACAGAGTCCCTTAATACTAGGTTTCCAGGTTCCCTCGGCCTATCCTGTTATGTGCGGGATACAGCGTTAAGTTAAAAAAAAATGTTAATCGATGTAATTCACTGTGCCTACGGTTAGAGTTGCCTCGGATATTTTTTCAATATGATCGCGTAGGCGAAGGGCGAAGCCAGTTAAAATCAAGCATGTGCATATAGTTTTTTTACTACTACATTATAAGCAATTCACCGTTCTTGACTAAAACGAGAATTTTCTTATTATTTTTCTGAAATTTCCAAATGTGTTTGACATATCAATCCAATAATGGTCCAATAGTAATGAACAATATTTTTTGCTAAAATATAAAACAAACTATAGTAATAGTGGTAGTTACAAACCTAAATACTCATTTTAAATGTCTCTTTTTAAATTCAGTTGCATATTTGAATGTAAACAATTGCTGATTCCGTCCTTCCATTTGGTACATGCTAAGGCTCAGTAAATAGATACAGACGTTGCACATTTAGTTATTTGCATATAAATAAAACATCGCAATTATGTATAAGTCAATTGCAAGTGGAGAATAAAAAGATATTGGTCTAACTAGTGCTGGCATGTGTCTCCGCTTACTATTATATAAAAGGTAATGCTACTATATCTATAAGTGTAATGTATAAGTATCGTAAGTTACAAATTATTGGTATAAAAATGAAATTTAACACTACGTTCCCTCTGCCTACCCTACTGTGTACATAGCGTGAAGGTGATAAAAAAACACACCTAGGGCCACATTATCTCTCGTTACCACGCGAAATGGATAGAATTGGTCAGATGAATCTAACGAGACCAAACTTTATGGGTTCTACCATCATAGTACCAGCACCAGTATTACATACGTTGTCATCTTTGTGTAATTGTCATGTTTCATAATGATGAAGTTGTTGAAAATTCAACAGCTTCTTAAATATTATTACATACTTAGTTACAAAATAGATCGATGAAATGGAATATCTTCTGGTTATCGCAAATTAGTCAATTTTAGCTTCTCGCTGTGACCGCACGCTTCACACGTAACAAAGGGAAACTGAGGACCTGGTACAAGAGAACCTTAGTAAGTGACCACGCATTGCGTGTTAAGTGTTGGAACTCAACGCCGCGCTGTTCAATGCTCAACAAGGAATAAGAAATATAAATATTTAATTTCCGTGGGTGGGCATCGAACCCACAACCGAGTACAGTATCGAGTTACAGTCGTACGCTAGTGCCCCTGTGCCAGGACCGGCCTTAAATACAAAGATTATTTGGAGAAATGTCACGTAAAAAGCATGAGGACCCCCTGGAGGGCATGTATGAAGAGGTTGATGTAAGTGGACGAGGCGAAAGAGGTATGTAGAGACCGTAGCGCTTGGCGCTCCGTTCTCTCTGGCTAACCCGCTAGGGACAAAGCGTGAAGCTAGTTTAGTGTAGTTTTTTTTAGTTTATTTTATGTTAGGACAAAGAAAATAGTAACAAATATTTTGAAGTAAGGGTTGATTTTGTATTTGACATTGAATAAGTTTGTATTAATGAATTGTTGTTACTAAGTTTTATAACTTCTGTTCGTTGGTAAACGATAACAGATTTCACAAGCTTGTTTCTACGTTTATGAGCTTGTACTCGACATTTGGGAAGTGCGGTTTTTGGTTTTTTCCACAACCTGACCAACAGACTTATGCACATATTTTCATAATTTTATAATAAAAAAATTATATAGAAGTTAATGCCCTAGCTCACGTACGAGCGACATGAGTCAAGCAAAATAAAATCAGTAATAATCAGACGTTCACAATCGGTAACTTATCGATTCACCGTCCGTCCGTCGACGCGTGCCAAACCGATGCTATTCGCAAACGCATACGATTAATTTATTTATTGAAATCATTACTAATATCTGCCAAGACAATGGCCCCAAATGAAAATGCGTACTCTGTTATGGCATGTCGGAATGTTAAACGAACCGGCGTGATTTCAATACGCCATTTTGCATTCGATTTTGAGGTTATTAGATGCAATCGGAATGCGTGCGGCCATGTTTGTATACGGTCGGCTTTATTCGGACGCTTTCGGTATCTGTGGCTGTTTTTGGCGGCAATTGACGTGTCTGTGTAGTGTCAGCTGTCATACTTTTCTAAGAAAATTATCGGTCATAGGGAAAATTAAAGATTTATTATGGCGTTCGCAGCGTTATGGCGTAGTTTACGATCGTGCGTGTTAAGTGTGATTAATCAACAAGCAATCACTGCGTATTATATGAGGAAATGAGTAGTTAGGGGAACATTTATTTGAAAACTTATCAAATACATCTCTGTGTCCTACAGAATAAAGTGAAAAAATAGTTTTTTTCATCTAATGTATTGTACATTTACGATGTTATTATATAAATCATTTTTCAGTAGGTAATTCAGCCTACTAGATCAAATTTCTAGATTTTTTTTAATGAAATTATCCAAGCAATGGTGAAAATCTAAATTTCACTATTTATTTCACTATTTAGATAGTTTTAGAGTAATTGACTATATTACATTGAGCTTGAACTAATCAATACAGCCTGTTATAACTGTTCACGTTTCACAACCAGTTACAAACAGTCCTTTCAAAAAAATTAACTTTTGTTTCCTATGATCTAGTAGAAAATTATTAATTTTCTTTTAAGATTACATATAACAAAATGTGTAATATTTGATTTGGACATATCTGTATCTTTTCACCTGATTAACATGGGTGAGATAGTGAGGTTATAAACATTGTAGGTAGCAAGATTTTGATATATTTCGCTTAATCAATACAAAAAACGGAAAAGAAAAATACCAAAAAAGATAAGGTATTAAAAAAATACGATCATGGGACAGTTAGTGTTATGTATAACTGAGCTCGATGGCTTTAGATTTTAATTTTGTGCTGAAGAACAAATTTATAATATAAATGATTCTATCCAAATATGTCAAAGTGCTATGAGTTTCTTTCCAGCAAGAATTGACCCAATGGGAGGTAGAGACTATTAATACTAGATATATTTAATATATGTATACAATTCGCGCCATGACGTAATTAACCTGCAACAATTTGTAAGTTTAAGCCTTATTTATCAATAGTTAATAAGTTTACTCGTAATAGACATAAAAACTAGTATTTCTTATTTGGCTTAATGTGAAGTTTAGGCAAGACTTCCATTAGAAGTAACGCTTTATATGGCTGGGGATAAAAACCCATGAATACAGAATTAATAAGGGCTTGAGAATTTGAACTCACGAAGTGTATTTGCTGGGAAAGTATTTAAAACGTATTTCTTATGATTTGGCCTGAGTTGCCTCGAGTTTTATTGTTAAGTTAAAATTGTTTTATTTTTAAGGTTCCGTTACTCAAAAAGAAAAAAAAGGGATTCTTGTATGCCCTTTATCTTGTGTAAAGGTTTAATATACTCATATTTCATATTAACTTTAGCTTGAAACCTTACAGTTACAGTTCTTTGAAGCACAGAAAAATTCAGGATAGGTCTCTTATAAAATGGAGAACGGTATACACTATGTTTTCTTCTATTTAACTAAACATTACATGAAAAATATATTTGTAAAAGGCAACTAGTCTCATTGTCACCGTCTCCACGTCAGCACTCGACATGGACAGTACATTGTTATAGTATAATGTTAATACTATTAATATTTAATTGCTTCAATTGATTCATGCATTCCTTGATGGACGTAGGGCATCGGATGTCGGGCACGTGAACGAAATTTTAATTAATCTATTTTGTTACCATTTCGTCTTTTATGTATTTTAAAGTTATTTTTTCTTATTTTACCGTTTAATTTTTTTTATAGGTGACCCAATATAATATAAGGGTCTTTGATTTTCACGATTATTACACATTTTCAAATGAAACTACTTTAACCGGATTAATCGCGTATATTTAGTACATTTTTGTGTTCACGGGTAAACATCGATTTAATATTATTAAGTAGGTATATTATATTATTGATGAACTGAACGTAAACCTTACGTTCTTGTCTTACGTTCAGTGGATTCATAACGTGGCGATAGGTTAAAAAAATATTGTGATTCAAACTTAAAAAAAAGTTATGTCTAAAAAACCATCTTAATCCTATCGAAAAAGAAAGAAGTTTTACAATGGTGTCTAAGTTCAAATTATGCTTTCTATTGAAATATCAATTCCCTGTGTTATTGTTAGTGTTAGTAAGTCTTTAACACGTCTAAATCAATAAGGTCATATCACATTGACTATGATTAGATCATGATTTCATGAAATGCAAAAGCAAATTACAATACATTATCAAATCGTCTAACATCTATGTTCAAAATATTCTACAGATCATTCCAAAAACGACTCAAACCAAAAACGAAATAAACATACACAACAAGTCAACGTTAAAGAGTTAAAGAGTAATATTAAACTGTATATTCATATTGTGCAGTGGACAGGTAAACTGACAATTACAGCCTCTGTATCGTACCGCCTATTCTCAGCTGTGTGATCGCGACCGCCGGCCAATAGGGAGCGATCGTGACAACCAATGGCCGGTCTGCGCACGCGCAAGAATTAAACGACCTTTATCGATTCAGATTTTGATTTTTAATTTTACTTAATTTATTTTTTATTATATATCCTGAAAATAACCTTAAGCATACATAACAAGTATGAAACATGAAACTTATAACAAATTAAGAATTAATGTATTTTAAACGAATGTATATTTTTTTATTTTCACGGTTCCTATATTGTATAATGAAGATGCCACCATACCACGAAGTTCTCAATTATTTTCAATTTTAGTAAAAAATCTTTAACGAAAATTCTACTTGTCTTATAATACGTGTCAATACTTTTTGAGAAATCGATTTTTCATTGTTACTATAGCAACCCAAGATAAGATCTGGACATGTTTTTACGTTACAAAGACAGCGGCTGTCTCTAATTGTATCCCATCGATGTTTCGATAAAAGCGCACCCCACATGCAAATAAGCCCTTTAAATATGCCGCAAATACTTGTGTCATATGCAAATGTGTTTAATGCAAACATTAAACATTAATCACTTTCAATATACTATGTAGGTACAGTGACTGTAACCTATTATAGATAATATATAAATTGAAATTCAAAACCTTTTGTTTTTTATTATACTATTTTTATAATTCACATGATCTTAAATAGAGATTTTAATTTACAATAGACAATTTTTCATTACATTATTCATATAAATAATTGTGATGTTTATAAAATTAACTGTAAATAATACGAGAAAAACACAGTTCTTAGTTCAAATCTTTTTATCGAACTGAAATATGCTTAGTCATTGTATGTACTTTGTGGACGGAACGGTCAACATAAATATAGGTATCAAATATTAAGAAAAATAAATAAATCGGCTTCACGCTGTATCCCGTACACATTATGGTAGGCAGAGGGAACCTAGTGTCAAGACTCCGTTCCCCACTTACCGCTTACCGCTAAAAGTCTGGAAAACACTAAAATAGAAAGAAATATAATCGTATAGTAATAAATATATCTCTATCATATTTTTTCCTTTTTCAGCTTAAATTATACTGAATAGATAGTTACATCAAAAATAAATAATCAATCATGTACAATAAAATAAATATAGATAATATTTATTTTATATTAAATTATTGATATCATAAAATAAACTTTTATGAAATCAATAATTAAATTTACTGACGTATGTACTTCGTTATTAGCATAGGAATAAACTCGATTTCCTGCTACGTCACCTTGTCGTCCATTTTGAATTGCAAATGAATTCGGATTTAAAATTTTCGAACGCCTCTTAAGTAGGAGTTTGTTGAGTTGACTTTTTAAATCTTAACAGATTGTAAATTTTTTATTATATTTTTTAATGTGATTATGGAAGAAACTACTAATAAAATTATAAAAAAATATATGTATCTCTTATTGTTTGCAATAAAGCATAATAATAGTGAAAGTTGATCAAAGTAATTCTTAATAGCGTTAAGTAAATAAAATATCAATGTTATCGGAGTATTATATAGGTACTTATAACTTGCGGTGCTTAACATAATATATTTGCAATATTGATAATGTATTCAACTCAACTAATTTTACAATCAATCTTTATTACAACATTAAGCAATCGTATTCACTCTATTAAAAAATCAACCATAAACACCATGTAAGACGAAATTATATGCCTTCAATATTATTTATTCCATGAATAAAACCAGTACCGTTAAACGTGGGCGGATCATGAATGGCGATCTTTAATGAAACTTATTTATTTTGGGTTCGAAGAACTCTGCTATATATTTATGCTGACATTTCGATAATTATTCTCTAGTGCAGTACGTATAGAGATCATATTTGTTAAATTAACATCTTAGAAAATTATAATTTGGAAAGCTTTTACAAAGGTGTGGCTTTATGAAGTTGTACCTTTTATTCTCTACTGTCAGTTGTCAAGTGTCAAATTTAATGTCTGTTAAATGAGTATATAACAGAAGTGTTAAGCGTACCTATAATACGCCATCAATAAAAAAACAAAAAAATATATTTTATTTACTAATATTAAGCGGAAATTGCTCGCTTCACACACTTTATATTTTGATAGATTTTTTTGTAAAACATAATAGAAACAATATTTAGTAAGATATAATACATTACAATATTGAGTTCCTATTTCAGTAATACGTTTTGATATTATGTTTCCTATTACCTATAAGTAATACAGAGCCATAATTATTGTAGCGTGTAGACATAATTATGCAACGTGTAGACATCTCCATGAGTTCCTTATATAAAACTATTTGTAATATTGAAATAATTATTAGAAATATTGATTGATTCATTTACTTTGTATTACATAAACATCGCGTGACTTTTGCAGTTCAAATGCTGGCAATTAAACATGAGATCGATGCAAGCCTATAAAAATGTTTATTTTTTAATGTATAAACTCAGTAGAACCTTCTAATATCATTAAGGAACTTTTAAAATGTATTAGAGATTAAAATATCAATAATTTTATGAATCAATCTTTTTTACATCTTGGTTGATTAAAAAATGTCGACTGTTTTTAAAATATGAATTCTTTAAATTCATTTATATTGCATATTATACATACATACACATATACACATACATAAATATTCGTATATATCAAAAATAACATACTTTTGTCGTATATCGAGTAATTATGTCTATCTGTAGAACATAACGTGAACTAAATATAACACCTTTGGATATACTCACACTGTCAATGTCAACTCTATGACAAAATATTCCACCAAAAAAACACACGATTTTTTTTTGTTTTACTTAAAAAGAAAGCTGCAAAAGAAGACAAGAAGTTAACTAGAAAATGAGATTTTCAATCTTTCTTAAGCATAACAAAATTTAATTTAATAATACATGATGACTCTAAGTTTTTGCGCTAGACAAGACGTCCATTCATATTGATGATACGACGTCTAACACTAGTTCCTGTCAGTGCTTGGACAAAGGCCCGCCATTCACGATGCACCGTGCATGGCACACGCGTCGCGCGTCGCGTCTTGTATGGACAGATGGCTTTTACAGTCTGTAATTAGCATGTCTTAATAAGATATATTTTTTATACATTATATCTTAATTTCGTGTCCAATAATTTTTATAAACGATGTCGACAATGTCGAATGAGTTTTTAATATTCAGTTTCTTTTATAGTTTATTGTTATAAAGGCCTATGTTATGGTCTGTTTCTATCTATATAGACTCCATGTTGAAAAGCTTACTACCAAATGAAAACTTGATATTACATAAAAGGAACGCTACATTATTTCTAAATGGAGATGACTACTTACAATTTAAATAAAATAATAAATTTATACTTTGTAATATAGAAACTCAATAATCTTCTTTTAAATATAAAACACTCATAGCAAAAAGATAGCAGAGACTAAAAGATCAATGTTTTAAATCCGATAAGGCCTAATTAATGGATAATCACATTTTGATAGACTTCCATTCCGGTGGATACCACCGTGCATGCGACCGCGCACTGCATACTAAATGCACTATTAGAACATCTAAGAAATGGATAATGGAATTATAAATCTGTTTGACTTACTAAACCAAATGCGTATGCATCGTCGTAGTAAAATTGCATACAAATAAAAATACAGATTTTTAATTTTTATGACAATAAATTTATTTTAAATAAAAAAATGTACGAAGGAAAGTATTATTGAACATTACCTCGCGTTTAAATGGTATTATCCAACTCTAAATGGTACTTTAATCAATGTAACCAAAAACAAATGAAGACCTCCCACAGATTTGTTTTGTGTAGTTGTTTATATCTTATTAACTTAATTCGGTAGATCCATTGGTATAAGAAACAAATAATCAAAAGCGATCAGTTTCTTCCCAAAAAAATCAATATTTGGCAGTTAGCGACCATATTGGTCGACATCGTTGTGCTTGCGCCTGTGCATCGCATACAAAATGCGTGATTATATTGAATCTCCCTATATCGAGTCACTTTAAGTGTTAATGTGCATTTGTAAAGGAGATGGACAGTCTAATGTGATGGTGTGAATTTATTCTTATGTATATTGCATTGAATTGATTTTTATAAGGTAAAATACCTTAAAGAAATAAAAATTATTTGTACACCATGAACAGAATTTTCTCCTGCTGATTCTTATCTTGTTCATCTTATCAAGAAGTTTATAGAAAAAATAAGTAAATTTAAATTATACACGATTAAATATAAGTTTAATTTATTGCTACTAATGTTTTGTAGTTACAAACCACAAACGCAACGAATTATAGAGCCGTATAAAATTGATTGATATAGCGTCGTTATCATAATAGCTGTATAATTTGGCTCAATTATACGTTACTTACGTCTGACGCTAAGATATCGAATTGGATTTGTATTTATTATTCTTAATGTCATAGTATAGATTTTCCATTGGTGTAGTTATATACTTAGATATATAAATATATAAGTCTTTCATATTAGATATATGTACGTATGTAAATAAATTATATATTTTTTGACAGCTTCACGCCTTTTTTCAAATAGCAAGGTAGGCAGATGCACCTATTGTTGTGATACTCCGTTCCCCAATTGACTAGAGTGGCAGAACTCAACGCAGGGCCTTGTCTAGAGCATAGAGAAATGAAAATATATAGTAATATAACGGTCTTCACTTCACGAGTTCGAACCCACAAATATCGCGTTTACAATCAGAGGCTGTCCAAATGCGCCACGCCAGGCAATTTGACTTATAGCTACAAATACAAAATAAATAAATAAATAAATAATTGAGTATATTGAAATTTAAAACGAACAAATCATTACACTGTCAAAACTTATATCGTACAAATACCGAGAGGACATTCAAAAGAATTCCTAGCTGTGTGCACTGTGCAATTCTGCGAGTTCGACAATCTATATCTATAATGGTTTGGTTTAATAATAAGTATAATTTTCATAAATATATTTTAAATTTTGCGCACTAGTGACGAAGTGAACCGCGGCGTTTACTTTCGTTAAATGTGAAAGTTTCTTTAATTTGTAAATCCTAAAATATTATGTAAATCTACTTTTTAAAGCTGGGACAGGTATTTCAATGAAAGGGAAATGGTGAATCAGAATAAAAACATTCATTCAGAACGATTTCACCTTCTCACGGTCATATTTTAATATCGTATGTTATTGTTAACATATAACATGGACGGTAATACGACGCCTGTTTAGACTTCGAGATCAATGGCTGTAATGAGACCGATTTGCGAATTTATGAATGAACGTCAATCTTAGTACTTTAATGAAAAATAATGATTAAGTATTATTGTTTTAATAGCTTCATGCTTTTTCACGCAAAAGCTGGGTAAGCGGAGGGAGCCTACTGTGATACTCCTCTATTCCTCACTTTCCGCCAAATTTTCGCAACATTTCACGTAAAGTGGCGGTATTCAACGCCGCGCTTAATTAGTTGGAATGAGAAAATGGATATATTTCAATCTATTTATTTCAAATATTCCTTATTCTTAGTGAAGTTTTTTATTATCACTCATTTCCCACGTTTTGTAGGCAGAAAACCTAATAATAAATATTCTTTCTTCTTCTTCTGTCTTATTTTTTAGTAGGTTTCTTGATTTCTTTATATCTTATCGTGCATTCACAATGCATTTAGTTGTTATAATACAATTGAGAACACGAGTACTTGTAATAATTAACCTAATATGTATAAAAGAAACGTGTCATAAAGTCTTCATATATTTGAACGTATAAGCTATGTTTAATATATAAAGGAATTTCATCGAAGAATCGTCAAAACGTGCCACAACAAACTTATAAAAAGGTAAGGCGAACGCTAAGTAGGGTTGCCATTTCACAATAAAGTATTAGGGTTATTATAAAATTAATTTAGAAATAATCGTTAAAAAATATTATTATAGAATGAATTAAAAAATAAAATTTTCTATAATGTTTTTGTCATTGATTGGTATTTGTTCTGGTGATTGTTCCTACTTTAAGACTTGAATAAATAAAAATGATAAAAACATTGTATGTACATTAAAACCTATTCGGTCGTTCTTAAAATTTATTCTCTTTTCAATCAAAATCTTTGGTCATTCTATAAGTTTTTCCACTTTTTCGTTTTCTAAGGCAAGACATTATTCCTTTCCGTCATTATGGTGTCCCTATTTTATATGAATAGAGAATACAATTTATTTATGTCTTATTTATATATTAGTTACTATATGGTAACCCTACAAAGGCAAGTTTTATGCCACAAATGACCGAGCGTTCTGTGTTAAATTAACGTGCAATATTTTGCTCAAAAACGGTAGGCGTCAGGTTTCTCACTGCCGTTTCTGGGACACACGGGGCTCAAAGTTGTTGTACAACTATATGTATAAAAACATATGTTTTATATAAATTACGTTTACAAATGAAATTTTTCATTATATAAGGCAAAAAGGCCAACGTGGCGCAGGGGCAGGGGGTGCAGGCGCATACATGCGTGATATTGTAATCTCTATGGTTGTGGGTTTGATTCCTACTCGGGAAAAAGATGTATTATTTTTTAATATTTTCATTTCTTCGCTTTGGTGGCAAGGCAAAACGCAACGTAGAGCTATTCAGTTTGCAATTCTTAAAAAAACAACAGAAGATGGGGGAACGGTGTGTCTTAACACTAGGATTAGGTCTCTCTGCCTACCCTGCAATAGCGTATAGAGTAGAGCTAAAAAATCAGGCAAAAAATATTGTATGGATTGATAAAAAACAATAAAAGATTATTGATAATAATACTCGTATAACGAATGATTTATGTTGCATTGTAGAACGGTTTCTATACAATTATGAAGATTATTATATCTAAATTAACTGATACCCGTGGCACTTTTTAGCGGTGTATTTAGTTGTGGAAGTTGTAATTTCTTTTAGCTTCATACATATGTGTATAAAATTTAAGGGTTAAAATTATTGCAACAAGAATAGATTTTATGAAAATCACCACTAAAGCGAATTGAAAAGAAGATGTAATAGAAAATTTTAATAAAAACAATTTTGGAAACTTAAAATTATTAAATTACTTGCCTACCCTATAAAGTTCCTAAGAAATCAAAAAACAAATGCAATAGAAATAAACATACAAATACATGACGACAATAAAACATTGGCATGTGTTGTTACTATTAATATAGTTTGGTCCTAGTGAAAAATCGTTCCGAGAAAATTTTCCTGATAGGTTTAGCAACTTCTTGGACCGTATATCATAACAGTTGACTTTACTATATACATATGTATGTACAATACGCAACGGTGAACGCTCACCTTTCTCAATACTCGTCGATTAGGTACGGGCGCTATGACGAGGGAATTACCTTTTCTCGATACAGAGTGCTATAAAATTTTATTTATTTTTTAATATATATAAATAAATAATAGTAATAGTAATATATAATTTTGTTAAAAATGTCATATTTTAAATTTATTTAATTAAATTAAGATTTAAATTTACAAAGCCAGCCTACCTTTTATTTCATCTGCCTTATCGACGATATAATTGTGGACAAAGTTTATTAGTGTTAATGCATATAATTTTTTTCAATACAATTAATCTCTAAAAAAAAAAATCAGCTTCACGCTGTATCCCGCAGACAGCAGGGTAGGCAGAGGGAACCTAGT
>DWAP01003167.1:0-12378 GCA_018230625.1 Heliconius eleuchia
GGTTCGAGTCCCGCTACGTTAAAATTTTTATACGTTTTCTAATTAAGTATTTATAATATAAGTTTTCGATTACATCTCCTCTTTATCTACTGATGAAGATTTTTATTAGTAATTCTAATAATTCATCTAACCAGAGTAGGCCGAAAGTATCCAGAGATAAATTAATATTTCATAAGTAATTCTGTTTTTTTTTGTGTATTTTTGAGATATTGTACATGGAGTAACGAATATCAACGTCATCATGCTGTACCTATTTTAAAAAAAACATATTCTAAATTTAGTTTCGAAGCCAAAATTATTGAGTTCAGTCAAGTAACAATGACGTCCTTTTTATGAGCAATTTTTTGAACATTATTTTCGTCTTAATGTAAAACAACTTATTATTATTTTTGGTTTTCAAGAGGAGCGTGTTCAAATTCCGTAATGTTTAAATTTTTATGCGATTTCCAAAAGATATTTTGTCTTTCTTAAGTACGAAAAAACATTTTAAAAAAATGCGAAAAACTTAATATTTAATTATAAATAAACATACCACCATAATCATACACACCTTTCTTCCTCATCATCGCCCAAATAAATATGATACGCCTCTCTATTCTTCGGTCCTCCCGCTGTTTCCTCAGACGCGGCCATCAACCCGGATGCGTGTGTCATTTCAAAGATGGCGTCCTCGCAGAAGTTAACGAAGGCCTCCAGCTTCTCTTTATCGCCGCCTTCTGTTACAATGCTGTAGAAGAAAGCGCGTTTGGATTCCTGAAAATATTGTTTTAGTTTATTTTAACAAGGTATTGGCATACTTAGATAAATAAGAACAACAAAAATAATGCGCAAATGCACAAGCGTGCACCCACTACGGTGCGATTTCCACTTAAGGAAATAAAATAGTTATTTTTTTCATTTCCTCGCTTTGGCAAACGCAAAGGCAAAGCGTAGCTTTGATCGTCGATTTTGAATTCGGCGGAAAGTAGGGAACGGATGTGTCTAAATATGATCAGAGTGTCATAAGTAGGTGACCAGGTTTCCTCCACCTACCCCCCACGTACGGAATACAGCGTTCTTTTTGCCCGGCATTTCTTGCAAGTATCAATCACAAAGTATGGTATATGGACGTAGCATAACAAGGGTCATAAAGTCCATGGCAAAGGAAATGGCAGCCACTGGTGTTAAAATATAGTAGTTTATACATTTTTAATTGTGTATAATCAAAAATGTTTATATAAAGTATTATACATAATGTTGACCAAATATTGTTGTTAATATTTGATAAATTTATCGTTTAATATTCAATCCGATTCGAAACACCCTTGTTGTATAAATATAAAATATTAAACTAGTATTATGTCCAAAAAATAAAAATAATACATATCTAAAATACATACTTTAATCTGTGGCTTCTCCCATTGTTCAATGTTAGACTCCTTTATCTCGAAGTAAACTCGTTCAATCCGCTTGGAACCGCCCATTATTTCAATACGACCGAGGAAAGGTTCAAAATAGTTCAAAACTGAACCCGCTGTTTCTAGGAAACGAGCTAACCTGCGAAAATAATATAATACAGACTGGTATTATGAAGATTATGAAATAATAGCTTGCAACATGCATCATCATGTTATTGTTATATTTAATTTTGCTGTGTCTGACTGTAAAATACACAAAATTCTGTTTTAGTTTTTGTATATTTCTAGTGCATTAAAAAAAATGTGTGATATCTTTTAGAAGTGACAAAGCATAGATCGTGGACAAAACAGCGTTGAATTCTACAACTCAAAATAAGGCAAAACTAAAGAATAGCATGTGTTTTAGCTTCACGCTGTGTTGTACCCCAATAATTCAGAAGTTAAGAACCTAATGTTTAAGAAACTCCGTTCTCAACGCCGAAATGCCTCTGCATTGCATGCTGAGTGGTGGAACACAACACAATTTGCGTTGTATGAGAAGGAAAAAAAAAAAAATGATTAAAATCCTCGAGGGGTAATTGAGCCCACAACCGTAGCGTTTACAGGCACTCGCTTGTGCAACTACACTACGACGCTAACCATATAAACATAAATTTATGCGTAAAAATGCGGTTAATTTTGTTATTTTTTTTTATCAATACTTACCTAGGTTCATTAGGCATATGTTCAGACAGATTAGTAAGTAGGACGGCCAAATTGAAGCCGATCTCCTTAGCGGGTTCGTGGAATCTATCGCAAAAGCCCACGTAGTCCAGTTTGCCATCGTGGTTGGTTTCACAGCACGCTAGGAGGAATTCTATTTCTTCACTAAAATAAAAATAATTATATAAACGAAAGATTTTTCAGTTTTAAATATTTTTTCAATTAATAAAAATCTAGAACCTATACAGTAATACGTCACTCCTATCATTCTACTATAAAAAATAAAATTAATACAAAAAATAATTATAATATTTAGAGTATGTTTTAAACATTATCTATTTTATTGTATTAACGATATTGTGTTAAATATTTTATTTTTATGCTTTCATTGCATATTGTTCTTTATTAATAATAAATGGTCAAATTAAAATTACTAAGAGTTACGTATGACTTGACGCATTCAGGAAGTCCAACCAAACAACTTCTTCAGCTTTATAATATTAGTATAGATAACTTACGGCGTATAACTCTTCTGTTGTTCCATTTTCTCCTTAAAGTCTTTGGGTAGGACCCATCCGTCGCTATTTGGATCGATTTCCTTGAAACTAGCACTTGAAGTAAGATCTTTGAGTTTCAGGAACATATCAAAATATTTCAGAATAAGTTCCACATTGGAGGCAGACTCTACTAGCGTGTCAACCATTTGTTTACCAATTGTGCCTAAAATAATATTTTCTTTAGATAAATATTACAAAAATTGAAGCTTTTGTGACTTCGATTTCAGGATACAATGTAAAGCTAAAAAAATCACAGTAGAAATGTTACTTAACTTTAACGAATTAAATATAATTTTAAGTTTAAGCAAGTTCTTTTATCTACAGTATTTAAAGTATAATAAAGGTATAATATAAAATATCGGATTTAAAAGGTATAATTAGAAATGAGGGTAAATGCGATTACTTACGCTTATGATTGTAGATTCAATTTTTTAACAGGGGCCGATTATAATATTTTGTGAATGTAAATGAAACTTCGTAAAAAAACCTGCCAAGAGTCGAACGAAGGACCAACATACCGTTAACAACGTTTCCTTCAAGCATGGAAAGCATCATGGTAATCATGTCTTTTTGCAAATTGAGCAATTCCTTGAGAAGATCAACTTGAGAAGAATGTTTGGATAGTTTATCTTGCATATGCGAGAAAAGGAAGAGGAAACCGCCTACTGCATCCCATAACCTGCAATAAGTATAGAAATTAAATTAATTTGTTAGTTCTTTGATGTTTAATTTATGTTACTTTTCTTCGTGGAGTGGCGGTACAGCGTGTAAAGAAAACACGGCGTAGAACTCTGTCACTATTCACAATAAATTTTGCGGTGCCTCGAATGGTGTGTCTTAACACAAGGTTCTCTCTGCCTACCATTTTTTTATTATGAGGAAACCCTTTTACGCTGCCCGAGTGCGGAGTCTCACGGGTTATGTGGGACTCCATGAGTCTCACATGGCCACAGGCCGGGGCTACGAGAGTCAAGAATTTTTGCATAACCCTTTTGGTCCCTCTGGCTATCGTGCTATGTGAGATAAAGCGTCAAGCTAAAATAAAAAAATAAATAAATAAGTACGCAAGTATTCCAATTTTTTCACCTAGAATGTGCCAAAGCCTGTTGATTTTGCGTACACGGCCCTTGAATTACTTCAGTGAGTGTGTTGAATACTTGAGATGCTACTCCGATTGCTTTGAAAAAGTTAGCTTTACCCGCTGGATCTATAAGTTCCTGGAACAGAACAAAAAAACATGCAGAGACGTTTTAAATATTTTTTAACTGTTACGCTACACTAACAACAAAAAAATATTTTTAGAAAACGTATTAATTTAATAATAGTGAGAATCTAATACAAATTAATTTCGCATACGTATATAATACTACACATTTTTGGACAATGTGTGTCATTTTGTTTACGAAGTCTTGCTTGCTTGCTATTATCCCTAGGCACGGCAATAAATGATCAGCAAAGAGAAAGATCAGAATAGAAGAAGATCAGCAGAGTAAAGATCATGGACGCGGTTCCGAGTCCACCACCTAATCTTGGGAAACTATAAATACTATATCCATTTAACTAACCTTACTAGAATAATGCCAGTAGAAATCCATAATGGACTCTTGTAATCTCAACAAATAGTCGACGGTACAAATAACTACGTTGACAGTTGTAGTGTTACCCGCTTGTGTGCGGAGGTAGTTTTGCCATTCTGAAATTAAATTATTGTCCTTGGAATAAATAAAAATGTATACCGTCTTGGCGTAGTGGCACACCGTGTGACTGTAAACGCGACAGTTGTGGGTTCGATTTCCACTCAGGAGAAAGAATTATTTTCATTTTCTCATTTTGGTAATAGAACAAGAGTGGCATTGAAAATCTTGAAAATTCGGCAGATAGTGGGTGACGGAGTGTTTTAACACTACTTTCTGAATACCCCGCTATATGCAGGATACAGCGTGAAGCATTGGTTAACCAATGACACGATTTTATTCAGCTCATCGCTGTCATTTAAGAAATCTTACCCAAATTATGTCCTTCACAAGTAAGTTGTATGAAGCGGAACAATGCGCAAGTAAACTCCGCATCATGCATGTTCTTTTCTCCAGCTGCACCTTCTAGGCCCACTCCGAGACCTGGATTAGAACATTTAAAACTTCAATTAAATTTTAAACTAACTGACGAAATGAGAGGGGTTTGTCAGCAACCTTTACATAAGATTGCTGACCCCGTGCTGCGGGGAAATGCGTTAAACCTGATTTTTATCTTATTTTTATAATAAGTACAATACTTACAGTCATTACAATTCAAATATTAATTAGGTTTCTAATTTGATTTGGCTCTTGAGAATTTAAATGTACCACAAAATACCTCATTTCCCTGCTCTGGTAACAAGCACTTAAGCGGCATTGAATCATCAGTCCGCTATTCAACACACAATGCCTTAAAAATCGGCGGTGCGTGGTACACGGAATGTCTTAACACTATATTCTCTCTGCCTACCCTACAAGCTGGATACAGCGTGAAGCTATAAGAAATGAATATATGTGATGACCAATAATGTAGAAAATCGACAAACCTTCAGCTTTGGTGTTTCTCTCGAAGGCGTCCAAGTCGAGCACTGAGCACGAATTCATTAAGCCAGCTATGGAAGTGAAGAAGCCAACATCCTTTTTATCCTTCAAGTGATTCAACATACCCTATAAAGCATTAACGTTAAAATATTTATTCGTTTGCGTAAAATTCGTTTCTTTTCCTATTTCGTATAAATTTCGAAAACTCTTATAGTGTTATCCTAAAAAAATATAATTGATATAAATATTTCCCAAAAATAGTCTTAAGACTCCAGATTTTTGTGTTTTACACCGCGTAGTTCCAGTTATGCGTTGTCTATCAATCAGCTATAGAATAATATATTCATAGTTCTATATATTATTGACTGTAAGTATAGCAACAGCAGAATGAAAAATATAATAAGTTGCGAGGTATTCATAAAAATCGTTTGAAATTCTAGTAGGCAAAAATTATCTTATGATTTGTATTAAAGAACACAGTGTTGTGTTAAAGGTATACTATATGCTCGTATTAAATCCTTATTCAGACCTAAGATATATTCAGCATTTTTTTTTCATAGTATTAAACAAAGTAATTCCTTGCGTAGTATAGTAATTGGTGTAAAGCAGAGAATATCAAATATTTATAATGTGATGTTGCAAAGAACGAAAGATCATAACACTACTGTAGTCCACTCGAGTGAAGCGGTACACTACTAAAATCTATACTAGTATTATAAATCTAAGGAGTTTGGATTGGCTGTGGATCTCATAAACTGGTTCGCTGTGGATCTCATAAATATTATTCGTTTTGATGTACCCCACTGTACCTGTTGTCAGATGTCAGGCACTTAACAGAAAGAATGTGTCAAAGTGGGAAACGTAAGTGTCTTACTGAAAATGAAGTGTCTCAACACTAGGTTCCCAGGTTCCCTCCGCCTACCTTCCTATGTGCGAGATACAGCGTGAGGCTACACTTACCATCTGTATGTCAATGTTACCGCCTCTCAATATAGATATTCCTAGTTGCAAAGTCTTCATAACCATATCACTTGGTACTCCCTTGGACGCCGATATATGCAACAGAACCATTTCAGCAACTCCTCGGTTTGCGAGTCGCGCTTGGTGGAAAAGGAGCTTTTGTTTTTCCATTTCTTGTTCCTGAGGGGTTTTTTATAAATGATTTAAGATCTAAAAATATATTTACTTTCGTACAAAAAAAACTGAGACACTACTTATTTTGGAAAATATATAATTATATTTGAACACAGCGGGATTTGAAAACGCTCCTTTGGAATGGTGGTCCTAAAGGCAACCGTCCAAGCGCTTACATTTTTGATTCAAGTGAAGTGAAAGGTGGCGAATCCCCCATAATTAACATACATTTCTTTCGAAGGAAGGAAGGAATCTTATATGAAAAATAAAAATCACACTAGGTGTGTGAAATCAGTAACATAAAGCTAGAGCAAAAAGTATATAAAAAAAAATATTTTATAACAACATAATTAATTCGATATATAAAAAATATACGAACAGGCTTACACTATATTTGTTGAAGCAAATAATATATATCTACACTATATACATACCATAAACATATCCATAGTTTTCTGCTTGTAACATAATCGAAATTTTTTATACAAGAGTTTAAAATTATTCTAATTAATCTACTAATATACTTTAAACACTAAGAATTTTTTTTTATGAATGTCTCAATTTTAGTTCACTATTGTCACATCTTAAATTTTACTGATAATTAAGAAGATGTTGTCAAAGTATTCTTTGTCTGTATGTCAATTTCTTATTTTTGTTTTTAATAAATTTTATTACATTTTATAATTGCATTTTTCCTGGTATATATTTATTTATAAACTTACATGTATACTAGCGCCACCTTCGTCTTCTCCAGCTTCTTCCCCACCACCGCCTTCCTCTTCTTCACCACCTTCTTCTTCTTCTTCTCCACACGACTTCGCTATTATATGCGCGTACGACATGTATAAAGGATCCTCCTGAAAGTTTATATGAAAAGCTTTTAAGATCCATTTAGTATAAGTGAGTTATGAGTTTAATTCCCAATCTGGGAAACAAATTGCTTAATATTTACATCTCCCTATTCTGGTAACAAGACAAAGCGATGTGTTGAGTTCCACTAGTCAACACTCAATGTCTAAAAGCAGGAAAAGGCAGTGTTTTATTAAAATATATAAATTTTTGGTTATTTTTTTGACTAAATATTTAATTATACATCGACACTAAAGATAAACTTATCATTTACAGGCATCGCGCTTGCAACATATTTGCAAGAACATACTACGAGTTATGGCTGGAAGAGGAAAATATCGGACAAGAAGTTATGATTGAAGATTGAAGCTCTAGTTTCCATTTGCCTCCCCTAAACATACATATATACCCTCCATACAGAGAGAAGCCGAAAAATTATAATAAAATTTATATTTTCTTATTATTTTTTTACTTTTTTACCTGTAAAGCACCAGAACGTTCGGTCATAGCGCCTCTACAGAAGGTAGTGACTAGTTGTGTTAGAGGATCCGGCTTGCCTTCTTCTTCTACAACATCGCTTTTCTTTAGTTCTGCATCTTCGAATGATTGCTGCAAATTATATAGTTAAATAGTAAATGTAATAGAATGATATTGTCTAGACTGTAAACACGGCGGTTGTGGGTTCGGTTCCCAATCAGGGAATTAATTCATCTTTGCGCTTTATTGAAATAAAGCGTAGCGTTAATTTTCGCCACTAAACAAGCAATGCCTCGAGATTTATTAAGTGGTGAGGAGGGAACATAGTGTCCCAAAACTACGTTATCGCTGCCTACCCTGCTAAATACGGAATACAATGTGAAGTGAATAGGAAAAGCTTTCAAAATAAAAGCTTACCGTTAAATCTTCAATCATAACTTCTTGTCCGATATTTTCCTCTTCCAGCCATAACTCGTAGTATGTTCTTGCAAATATGTTGCAAGCGCGATGCCTGTAAATGATAAGTTTATCTTTAGTGTCGATGTATAATTAAATATTTAGTCAAAAAAATAACCAAAAATTTATATATTTTAATAAAACAGTGCACAATAATTAAATAGTTGTTTTACAATGTATGTATGAAAAAAAAAAGCTACAATTACGGTACTTTAATGCTTGTAATGAATGGGATTTGAGGAGCTGGCTGGGGGAGTCCCTATGTATAGTACGGTCAACGAGTCGTGGTCGCCCTGAAGTTAGCTGTAGATGGCTGCGCAGATTCGATTTTAGCGTTTTCTAGCTCCTAAATGTTTTTTTTATCGAGTGCAATTCATCTTATCAACAAAAAGTAATTATAGTCGGGAATTTTATTTAAAACTTTTAAATACAGGTACATTTTTTTAAATACAGTTAAAACTTAGTTTCTCCTACTAAATCCCAAATTATAGCCAAATATTCATATTAATAAGTGAAGAGACCATCGTGGCACAGGGGTACAAAGGTGCGACTGTAAACACGATGTTTATGGATTCGCTTCCCAAACGGAGAAATGAAATATTTAATATTTTTATTTTTTGGCTCCGGTAATGGCAAAGCTCGCTATGTCTCGGGAATTTGGCGGAAAGTGGGGAACAAATGTGTTTTAATGGGAACGGAGCCACTTAACACTAGATTCCCTCTGTCCTCTGTCCTGCTATGAGCTGGATACGGCGTGAAGCTAAAAATTTTTAAATACATATACATTACCGACTTATCTTATAGAGATGTCGAGACCTCAAGCAAGCCATGGCCGCCCTTTTTCTCGCGGCACAAAGTACTCTCTTCCAATTGTCAGATCTTTGTTTCGGCTTCGTCGCCTTGTTAATCCAATGCGGCATGCGTGTTACTTAGGATTTAGGATATTTTTTTACTTATTTATTAATAGTTAAAAAAACAGCTTTGGTTGTTATTATTAATTGTTAAATAATGCTTTGCTTCAAAATTATATATTTTTTGATTCAATTTATAAACATATCCAAAATTGGACTAAAACTCTCTCATAACTTAAGATACATTCGGACAAAATGTAGAATTAGATACATGTATTTAGTTTAGTACTTAAAAACGTTATGGGAAGTATAAAAACAATACAAAACTCATGCTGAAAATCACATTACAAATCAAATTGAACTTCTGAAGTTATTAAGACATTTATCTACATATATTTATCTTCTTTGGCATTTATATATACATAGTTATAAAAAGAAAATAACCCCGCAGCTTTTCTAATATGTACAACCTACAGTATCAATGTTATTGGGCAATACATGTCACACAAACAAAAACACACAAAAATCTATTTTAAAATACACTATCATTTAAACCTTGGCAACGAGTGCAGCGACGTCTGCCTGAAGCAGGCTATGACCGCGCGCTTACGTTGTATGGACACTACTGAGCGGTACACGTTTTTACTCATTTGTTGGGGGTGGTCGATCTATTTAAATATAATTTATTTTAATATTTACAATTTAACATGTAATAGCTAGATAGATAATTCAGAAAATTTAAAAGTAAATTTGTATTGGCGTACAATAAACATATTAATGTATCCGTCCTTCATATTTTGCTTTTATAGCTTTATTACCAAATGAAACATCTTGGGTTCATAGAATTGAAAATTCCACCTAATTTAAATTCATAATCCTGTTTTATTTTATATGACCGAAGCACCCAATTTTGGGCAGAAATGTCACCATTTCTTATATCAACTTTTTAGGAGATAGGTAAGAAAAGAATGAATTAAGAACTTATTATATGTTTTTCGATGACTGCTCATTTATATGAGCCCCGTGTTGAGTAGAAGTCACTGTGTTTATCTAACCAAAATTAAGAAACTACAAATATAAGAAAGACATATATAATAAAAATAAGTTTTTTAGTCAGCCATGTTGGAATAAGACTGTTGAAATTTAAAAAACCTATCGTTAATATTATTACTAATAAAATGAAACTCACCATATGTAATCCAAAAAGCACTTTACTCATAGCCACGATCCTTTCAACGGTGTCATCTATAATTTTGGCCTTATTTTCCGATGTTTCAACAGTGATGGCGGTTTTGCTTTTCGAACCGAGTTTGCTGTATAAATAGTGTTGCCAGGACATTTCATCAGCTGGATCGATTTTATCTGGTAATGTTAGTTGGGTCTTTGCGAACTCTGACACATCTTGTTCTGTCATTTTCTGTGGACATTTTGTTTTAATTGTAGATATTTATATGTTAAATATTATATGTGCATACCCACTAGTGTGATATATTTTAATACAATTATAGAACTTCTATATAATGTTATTACGTTTTGCAACATGATCTATACATAGTGTTTGTAAATTGATAGATTTGCAATTTCTAAGTAGACACCTAAAAAACTTAGATAAAAAATGGAGTTACTTTTAAAAGATCTAACGAAAAATATTCAATAAATAAAAAAACCTACCTTCAAAAACCGATCCTTACAATGCTGTACTAGCTCCTGTTCTCTTCCCGCAAAAAGATTCAAACCCACTGGCAGCAATCGCTTTAAGCAAGCCACCATTAAGGACGCTTGAACTTCCTTGTCCTTGTCACGTTTCTTGTCGCGATGCTTCTTCTTTTTCTATAATATTCATATAGCGTGTCAGAATATATACAGTACGGTCGACGAGTTGTGACCTCGCTAAAGTTAGCTGTAAAAAGCCGCGCAGACTTGATTTTAGGATTGTTTCTTATTTTTGATTATTTTCTTTCCAAGTGTATAATATGCAAAAATTCAACTTCACAACGGACACAACTCATCGGTCTTACTGTAAGTGTTCATAATTTTTTTTAATTTGTGTAAAAAAACATTAGATATCTGTAAGTTTTTTTGAAGCTCTTAATGAAAACTGTCGAAAGCTTTACATTAAATTTTCGTTTTGTTATAAGTAGATATTTTTTTTATTAAATACACATATATTTTAAGATATACATAATATGTTAAAATATATTAGCAATTTAGATGATGTAAAATTAGTCTGATAAATAAAATATTTAAATCGAATATAATATTTATGGTATTTATTTTTTTATAACTATAGGTGACATTAAAAAATGAGTAAAAATATGAGTACTAAGATTATTAATATAATATACAAGACTTGCTATATTTTTTTTTAATTAGAAAAATAAAATGATTATTAAATAATTATGTGTATAAAGTGAACACTTAATAAGAATAAATGTGCATATTTGTACAAGTGTATAAAAAAACGATATTTTTTTTAATCGACATGCAAAACTACTTCTTTTCTTCTTTCTACTTGGTATAAATAGTGCAATGTAGAACCAAAAATACGTCAACTCAAGCAGATTGTGTATAAAAAACAAGAAAAAATTAAGACCGTTAGCGTAAAAAAAAATTAAACTTTTAAAATATATTAGAAGAATCACTTAATCAGAAGATAAAGTTGTTTTATTTACAATTTTTATCATTAGTCACACAGAAGATATATAAAAAAAAATGATAGACAAAAATTTAAATATACAAATATTATTTACAAACGTTAAATTAGTAATAAAAAAAGACAGTAAACATTACAAAAAAAATACGATTAGTATAGTTATTAAGAATATTTTAAGAGTTTCAAGAAGTTTACCTTTCCACCACCCTGAGGTGTTCCGTCTACTACGGTCGTGACTCTTCGAGTCGCAGTGGGCATTATCAATACCTATATCAAAGTGTTTCTTGTTACCGATACGTAATTTTAAAACATTGTTTAAACTTATGTAAAAATTGATCTTTTATTTATTTCCATATTAGGAGTAAAAATTGAATATTTTTGTAATTAAACATATTCAGAAAAATCTTGCATTATAAATTTAATCATAAATTTAATCTACCTGCACTGATATTCAAAATGTCTACATTAATTAAACTTGGTATAACTTTTTTTATCAAAGAAAAAAAATGTCTGAGTGAAACCAAGTAACAATACAAACATAACAAACAGAAAATAACTAACGTAATACATTTACATACTCGTATATGGATAGAGAAACAAATGCATGACATTGAGATGTAATTATTTGAAATATGTATATATTATCCATATTTATAACTATCTATTAGATTAGAAGCCAGAGACTGGTTGTAAGTTCGATCCTCACTCGAGGAGATGAAATATTTACTTAAATTTATATTTCCATTT
>DWAP01003168.1:0-12378 GCA_018230625.1 Heliconius eleuchia
CACAACCAGTCGGTTTACAGTCACACCTTGTGCCGCTGCGCCACGACCGGCCTCTTGTATGTGTATGTATCTTTATATTATATTTTAATTAAACTATTGTTTTTATCTCGACTTTAGTTTTTAGTTTCGCCAGTTAAATAAATAAAAAATAGGGTTATATTTATATACATAGTAGACTTTTTGTTATTGTTATGCTTATACAAGGGAGTAATTTAATTTTGTTTTTTTTCTAGTCAACTCCACTATGATGGATTTCAACCTATAGCAGCTACATTATCTGCTACTGTTCATGCTGATCCACCATGTCCGCCTAGTGACCGGTACAATAAACAAATCATTTATATAATTCATAGGTGTACTGTAGATTTAGAAGCTAGTTTTTAAGTTTGAGTAGCTAGTGATGGATGGCAATTTATTGTGGGTAGTAAAACCCAATATCATATTTTATTTAATGTGAGTGTGAAAAAACTCCAAACGGAATTTTGAAATTAATATACCAATAATATATTAAATTTTATTGATAAAATATAATATATTATTAGTAAAGTAGAAAAGAAAAGATAATAAGGACCTGATACATTCAATTCTCTGCTGACTACCTAAATTTATACATTTATTTTATTATCATTTATATCAAATAACATAATTATGACTCATTTTGTTAGTAACATTAACATTAAAAACTTAATTAATTTAGGGAACTTAATGTTACATTTTGTGTTAACAAAGAGATGAAAATAATCCTTTCCCCTTCAGAGCTGATTGAACCTATAAACATACATTTTATAATAACTAGTTTTTAGATTGCTCAATCTCATGATGGTGGGTCTTCAACATGAGCCAGATAGAAAGGATAGGCTCGCTGCCTCTAGTGGCGCTGAACATTTACTTGGAACTACAGGGTTTGGTATGAAATGTTTTACTTTTTGAAATTTTTAACATGCTTTTTATATATATACATTTTATAAATGGCCTTATGAACAGTTATTATTTCTTAAAATATAAAATTATGGCATTGCATAATTTTGGCAGAAATTAACTTAACAAAGAAAAAAAAACTTATTAAAACCAATTTTTTTGTGCTAGTATTTCAAAAAGACATGGATTTTAATATTTACATATATAATGTATATGACGACAAGATGAATTAATGTTGCAAATGGATAAAAGATTAAAGTTATCTAAATATTTTTATTATTGTTGGTTCAATTGTTACTTAAGACAATATATACTTTAATTATTTTCTTTTATTATATGGAATGTTCAAAAAGACTAACACAGAGCTTGTGACTACAAGACACCTTGGATCTTCAGTGAAGGAATGTATGAGTTACTGAACATTTGAATGAATGAATTATATGGTTTTGAATTGTAATGGTTTCTACTTATGATTTTTATGTATTGCTTTTAAATTATAGTCATAGGTTCCCATTTAATAAAGGTTATTTTATAAGATAATATTATATAGAAAAAGACTGATTTATATCAATTTTTTCAACAAGGTTTAGAATTTGAACTGGAAGCGTTCTGCCTAGACCGACCTACGGAACGATGCGACGTACGTTAGGTCGCTTAAGATCGCGTGTCATTTTGCTCCATTTATTTATTGAATGAATAAAGGAGGAACAAATAAATGTACATATTAGAGGATTTTGAATTCGCGGCTTACACGACGGCATACGTAACTTCACAAGTTAGGGTGTCGCGGTGATGGGTTAAGTACACCAGTACTTAAGTAACGAAAGTATGAGTGAATGAAAGATTGAAGGAATGATTGAATATTTGAAAAGATTTTAATTTGTTTGATTTCTATTTGTGACACCTTTTCTTGTTGCTTAAGTGCAATGGTTATGGGTATATTTCTCATTCAACAACAATTTTTACTTGTCATACTAAAATGCTAGGTTAATGTAACAATAAAAGGAAAAAAAATATTGATATCAATTTATAATCATTATTTTATACCGTTCCTTCATAAAGACTTGGAATTCGAAATGGATGCGTCTTCGCTGGCCCCCGAACCTGCGACCTATGAGACGGCGTACGTCACGTCACACAAGATGGCATGTCGCGCTGGTGCGTTCAGCGCTTGTGGACAGCTGGTTGCTACTGGCAGTGTTGATGCTAGTATTAAGGTCGGTTCCTTTATATGTATTTATTGATATTTATATGTTTATGTATAAGAATAAAGAATAAAAACCATGAGATTATTGCAAAATATCTGATATAACAAAGATTTAAAACTCATTCTCATTCAAAGGGACTGTTTGTATTTACTAATGCAGATTTTTTTCATTTAGAGTGTCGAGGGTGGGTTGTGGGAAATGGAGATACTTATTACTAGATTCTCTCAAGCTATAGTATAGGGTACATAGAAACTAGGCAAAAATTCGTATATACAAATTATTAAAAAAAAGCTTCTCATCTGACTGTGGCGAGGTACCTCTTGGTTACTCTGCTGTTAATATGTGGGATACAAATGACAACTTATAAAATGAAAAAAAAAGTTTCATACTAAATTATAATTTTTTAAATTAAATATTTGATTTTTTTTTGATTATGTTTATGTTGTATTAACAGATTTTAGATGTAGAACGTATGTTGGCCAAATCTGCTCCCGAAGAAGTCGATCCTGGGAGGGAACAGCAAGGACACCCTGTTATTAGGACTTTGTAAGTTAATTTAGCAAAATCCTCAATATTTTTTATAAATTTTAAATTTTAGTTGGCGTTATATTGTCTTCTAATATTATCCTGTAGTATCACCATGTGTTATTTGTGGAATACGATAATAAATGTTTAAATAAAAAAAAGTATATATGGATTATTTTTGATTTCTCCGCTTCAGCAAGATAGAGTGCGGCGTTGAGTGCCGGCACTAAACCCGACGTGTCTAATTCGGGAAGAAATTGCCTGTCTACGTTAGTCTTAAAATGATGTAGTTTAATACTTATTAAGAAAATCCTAAGTGTGGGATAAATAACACTTTAAAAAATATAAAAATTATGTTCTATTTTAAGATTAATATATAAGAATATATTTCTTTTTTAAGATATGATCATACAGATGAAATAACTGCGCTCGATTTTCATCCTCGCGAGCAAATATTGGTATCGGCCTCTCGCGATTGCTGTATAAAGTTGTTCGACATAACGAAGGCATCTGCTAAGAAAGCATATAAATCTATTACTGTAAGTATATTTAACTTAAATTGTAATAATTGTCATATTTTATTTTATATATTTGTTATTTCGTGTTTTTTTTGCTTCCTGGCGCAGGGTCATAAGTGTGTAAGCGTTTAAAACGTTTTCTTCTCATTTCTTCGCTCTGGTAACAAGGATAAGCGCGTTGCGTTTTATTTTTCTTATTATATTTAGTCATTTTTAAATAAAATAATACAAATAAATTTATTTGATTTTCCTACAATGAATTTTATTAGATTTTTTATTAATATTGTTATTTTTCTATTACTTCTAATAACTGTATTAACATAATTTCTATAATTTTTAAATACATTCTCTATAAACAGGATGCAGAGCCAGTACTCTGTGTAGCATTCCATCCGTTGGGTGATCATATCATAGCGTCGACCACCCATCCAGTTATAAGGCTGTACGATGTGACAACAAGCCAGTGCTTCGTGTGCCCCATCCCGTCACACCACCACAAGAAACAGGTTAATAGTATCAAGTGAGTGGATTTTTTAAATATTGTGATTATTAAATTTTTTTAGTGCTAAACTGCGACTTTTGCAATTTAACGTATTAAATGAAAAGATCTTATTATTTTAGATGAAAAAGAAGTTTAGTGGCGAATGTTCTAGTTTAGTTTTTATCAAGGGGATTTTTTTTTGGATTTTATTAATGGTCTTTGCATTTTTTTATAATTTTTTTTTTATTGGCTAGTGGATATCAATATAATTTATTCTGTTAGAGAAAAATAAATATTTATAATGTAGGCTCTTTTTGGAGCACAAATTGAACCTACAACGATCGCGTGTATGGCTTCCACCATTCATCTAGTTAGAAGACTGTACGATGTGAGAAAAAATCTGTTTCGTATGTGCCATAGCTCAGATCATTACAGGAAACGTGTTACTAGTATCAGGAATAGATTATTTTAGATATTTTTTAAATTTAATGTAGTTGTAAAATAATTTGAAGTAAATTTTCATCTAATAGTAAAAAAATTCTAATCGTAAGAATGTATTAATATTACTAATATATTTTATAAAGTGGTTTTTATTCGTGTCTAATTATATACCTTCGTCTAAGTCTAAGCCGATTTTTTATAATGTACATTCCATACACTGTTAAGTGGTAGAAAACGGTCGAAATATTAATTAATTATTATCATTTAGCCACAAATACTATTTTTTTATTTTGACCGTGTACCGTGTGGTTTTCACCAGATTTTCTCCAAACGGCAAGTACTTCGCGAGCGGGAGCGCCGATGGTACGGTGAAGCTCTGGGACACCGTGTCCAACAGATGTTTCAACACGTTCAACGCCCACGAGGGCGCCGAAGTGTGTTCCGTTGCTTTCACCAGAAATAGCAAGGTAAGTTTGGTATACATGGTGCTTTTCTCTTCTCTTATCTATTTTTTTATTTGTCTTGGGAATTAAACACAAAATTATGCATTTATATTTTATGCATTCAATTTTTAGCTCTTCGCAATTCACGTTCTTTATTTGTATTTTGTACTTTCTACAAATCAATATTTGTTATATGAACAAAAATAAAATATTTAAATGCAGGTTATTTTTTGGGAAAGAAGTTTTGTATACACAATTTTTCATTTTGAATAGAAAATGGTGACTAAACTTTCAGATTATTTAATGTATATGAAAATATTACATTGTTTTATTAATAAATCTATGATTTTCGTGATAGAGAAAGAACAATTATAATTATGCCATTAAAGAAACGTAGAGTTAAATCACTGTATGAGTTTATTTTTGTTCTTTTTTTTTCAGTATCTACTAACATCGGGTATGGATTCGTCTATCAAGCTGTGGGAGCTAGCTAGTAGTCGATGTCTCATACAATACACTGGGGCTGGTACTACGGGTGAGGAATATATTATTTTTTTCTTTTGGTGTTTAGGTGTATTTTATGTTGATTTAACGTATTTTTTTTTATGAATATGAAACGTAAAATATTGGGCGTAAACTGCTAAATGGTATATTTTAAAATACACGGCTTTCTCTTATGTAAAAAATTAAAAAGCCACATATAAAATATGAGGATTTCAAATATGATTTTTTTATTAGAAAGATAAAAACATAAAAACCATATGTATAACGTACATTTATTTACAAAATCATTTGGAATATATCTTATTGAAAAAAAATCCGTAAAATTATTACAATATTTAACTACAGGAATATTTATTATGCATATAAAAAATTGTTCATCATAATTTAAAAGAAAAATAAATGTTCAGGTAAACAAGACCACCACGCCCAAGCCGTGTTCAATCATACTGAGGACTACGTAATGTTCCCCGACGAGGCCACCACGTCGCTGTGCACGTGGCATTCACGCAGCGCTAGCAGGTGCCAGTTGATGTCTTTGGGGCACAACGGGGCAGTTAGGTGAGTCACTAGGTTTTAAGTGACGTAAAATAAGAAGATATTTAAAAAAACGAAAACTAAACTTATAGTTATCACTGATAGAGATATATTCGTTTGGGTTTGTTGGTTGGGGTTGTGGGATGTGAGTTTTAATTCAAACTGGGATTTTTTGCAAAAATATAATTATATAAAAGAAAAACATATAAAAATCGTGATAACGTATGTAATAGCCAGTTACAAATATATATGTAAATAAAGTAACGTTTTAGTTGTATTTCTTCGTACGCAGGACTCAACTGATGTCTTTGGGGCATAATGGGGCTAATTAATGAAAAATCTTATTTCATATAAGTTACTTCAAAAATATGTTTTGCAGTAGAAACCGAGTAAAGATATAAAATTTTGAATATTTGAAGCACTAATTAATGTTCTATTATATTGTATTATAATATTTACCCACATTTACAAGAGTTTCTATATTACTAAAATACCCATAAATACTTATGAATATTTTAAGTTTTTAAGTTAATTTTGTTATAATTTTTCAGATACATAGTCCACTCTGGCACGGCGCCAGCGTTCCTAACGTGCAGTGATGATTACAGAGCTAGGTTCTGGTACAGAAGGAACACACATTGATTTTTTTATTGTATTGGTATTAAGATTAAAATATGATTTCTACATTTATTATTGTTATTTTATTTTTCATATGACAAAACGTACGTTCTTCTATATAAATAAACTACATTTTACTCTTAAAAGCCAATTAATTTTTTTTTTTAAAATTATTATCTTAAGACACTCCGCCTCCTATTTTTCTCCAAACTCTTTTGGCATTGCATGTTGACTGGCAGAACTCAATGCCGCGCGTTGCCCCGACACCAAAGCGTAGAAATGAAAATATAAAATATTTAATTTCCTCGAGTGGGAATTGAACCCACAACTAGCCACGTTTATAGTCACATGCATAAGCCCCTGCGCTACGACTGGTCTCTATATACAATGGTTGTGTGTTTGTTTGCCACTAAAATGAATTATTTTCATTTCCTCGCTCTGGTGACAATAAACAGCGCAGCGTAGAGTTCCGCCACTCGGTTGACTGAGCCACGGTTTGCCTGAGCCATAATAGCCTAAATTGAACCTACACTTACCTGGCTATACAGTTCCACTGAGGACTCTCCTTTCAACTGATGCCCTGTCAGATAGGTGTTGTGGCTGCTAGCTATGTAGTACTGGCTGAGTGGTCCAGTCATTTCTTTGGAAAGCTCCTTTGGGAGATCCTCCTCGTCCGGACGGGTGGGCTTTCTAATAATTCAAATAAATTTAGACCTTTAATTTGTTCAAAAGGTTTAAATTATTACCAAAATCTTGATAGGCTATCGATATTTTAATTTTTAAGATACCGCAAAAAATTAAATTGGGACTCATATAAGATCATTTCGTTGTCTACTTATCTGTTCGTCCGCCGTGGTTCCGCTCCCCACTTTCCGCCAAATTCTGAAGGCATTGCTGTTGAGTGGCTAAACTCAACGCCGCGCTTTGCCTCGACACCAGAGCGAAGAAACGAAAATATAAATGTACATAAATAGTTCATTTCCTGGGGATCGAACCTACAATCAGTCCATTTTACGGCCACACTTTGTGCACTACGACTGATCTCAAAATTTAATCCTTTATTTAATAATTTCACGCTGATAATCACGATTACAAAAAATTAAAAACCCGGTTTTCTACTCTCAAGTGCTATAAAATTTGCTTGGAGCCATGATGAGTCTGATCTCGGAAGGTTTACTAGTGACCTCTACAGAGATACCCTATTTAGGCCCTGGCTCCATCATCACACCGGCTCGATAATACCATATTATTGTATAGTCACGTGAGATATGTATTACTGCTAGATTTGATGGTGTAATTACAAGTGGGTCAAATACAGTTTCTTAGAGTTTACTACATGGTGACAAGGTCGACCTAATTCAAGCGTACGTATTTAGAAAACGTGTAAAAATTTGAACGTAGCGGGACTCAAACCCGCGCCTCCTGGAAACCGACCAGGAGGCTTGGTCGGGCGGTCGGTTTATACTATTTCTAAATAAATATTTTTCTTTCCTAAGTGTGGAATAACACTTTAAAAATGTTTAAAAATAATTAAAGCATGTTAAAAATATATATATAATTTACCCCAAAAAGTTAGTAGCTCTTCGTTGTTCAGGAACAAACGCATAATTGTCTTTGTCTGTCAGAAATCTGACAAAACCTTCAAATGATAAGCAGTTCTCAGCTCTCAGTGCTGGATCTGGTTCATGCCTCTGAAAGGAAATCGATGGTAAATAGATTTTCTTATATAATAGGCACTCGGGTATCCACTGTCTGTCATTAGATTGTAGTATTGGAACTTAACGCCACGCTCTGTCCGTCAGAATGGGGGCATGGACATAATTAATTTCTCTGAGTGGACATCAAACTTATACTCGTTACACATGCGTTGTCTAATATTCGGGTCTTTATGTATTAAGAGGCGGAACTTAACGCCGCACTTTGTCTATTAGAATGAGGAAATTACAATAATTCATTTAGACAATTGTTTTATTAAATTATCTAAAATTTTAGTTACCAATGTATGGATGTTGTCTTCAAAATGGTAATATTATTAGAACACGAAAGAAATTCAGATTAGTAAACAAATAATTGTGTAGTTCAAGCGGGAGAAGGATCAAGCGGGTCGCTAGTACATAGTATACCTGTATAATATCTTTCAATTGTTGCTCAGTCTTCGGTTCATTTTGTCTTGTTTCGCAAAATTTTCCAAGTGTAGGCAGAGACAGGACTCTGCCACTGACGTCCGGAGTTGCGCCTAAAAAGATATACTGATTTTGATATACTACTTTGTTAGTGCGGCTTCGCCCAAGTGCTCAAATGGGTAGGTTAGTAGGTTTCATAATATTAAAATTAAAAAATATCGTTTGATAGTTATTTACCGAAATTCTAAATAACAATGGAACATGTGATTTAATGGTTGTGATTAATAATATTTTTTTATAATAATATTTCTTTTCTCATAATAATATTTCTTTTAGTGCACCCGCATATGCAGGCAGGCAGGCTGTCTGGAGAGGAAATCTGGGAACCTAGTGTTAAGACACTCCGTTCCCAGTAAGACACTTCCGTTCCAACTTTCCGATTATTTTTAATTTTTTGTAGCAATGACCTAATTGTATCTTTTTTTCACAAACACAAGTTAAATATATCAATGTATGCGTAAAGACTATTCTAGTCTCCTGCAATGTTTCAAAAAGGGCAAATAGCAGCCTGAAAAGAATTCCGTCCTCATCAATTTCTCATCTCTTTTTTTAATTTTGAAACGTACATTTACTTAAAATTTTCCTTTTTATAGAATCAAATAAAAATAATTTCTTACCCGGTAAAGCAGCAGCTGCAAGAATGTCGAATGCCTTTTTTCTACCAGCTTTATCACTCGGTGGTTCCAAGTCCAGAGACCCATTTCTTGTTAGGAGACCTTTGAATAAGCACTAACCGTTAATTATAAAATATTAATAATGATTTATACATCATTTTAAATATGTTTCTTAATAATATAAATAATATTAATAGTTGAGGCCTGAGTGTAAACGTCATAGTTGTCAGTTCGATTTCTACTCGGTGTAATGAATAATTTTACATTTTCCTTGCTCTGAAACATGACAAAGTGCGAGGTTGTGTACCGCCACTCCATACGCTATGTATTGATATACTATACTCTGCCTACTTTACTATATACGAAATACATTCTTAGCAATATATTGTTATACGTAACATAACCTGATTTCAATCGTAGCGCAGTAGCACAAGCGTGCTACTGTAAACGCGATTAGTTGTGGGTTCGATTCCCACTCAATGAAATAAAAAAATATATATTTTCATTTCCTTGCTCTTGTAATGAACCAAAGTGAAGGGTTGAGTTCCGTCACTCAATTTGCAACGCTTCCAAAGTCCGACGAAAAGTGGGTAACGGAGTGTGTTAACGCTAGGGTCGTTCTGCCTACCCTGCTGTGTGCGGGATGAAGCTACACATGCTGTAGCTTCATCCTATATCCCATCATAAGCTGATTAATAAATACCAAATAAATAAATCGTTATTACCTGTCCTAAATATAGTTTTACTTCTAAACAATTCGGGCGAGCTTCTACTTTTTTCGGCTCCCAACAAAGGGTTCCGCATTCTTGGTACTGCTAATTGTTCGAAAACGTCCCGTAATTCAGAACGCATTACCAAACTGTAACAAAAAAGATAATCTATAATATATTTTACTAGGTTTCACCTGTAGCTTCACTCTCGTAGTCAAGTAGAAATAACTGACCACAGACCACAGGCTACATCAAAATGGTTAACGTCATGTGATATAGTCTTCCTTGAAAGAGACTAACCAACTCAAAAAAACAAATTCCATTCGAGCCAGTAGTTCAACTTTGTAATATTAGTATAAATTAGGTGCCCTTCTGGCTCCATTGTCAGACCAACCACCTCGATGATATTATATAATTGTATTGTCAGCTAAGTTGCCAAGATTCATGATGAAATGATTACTATAAATTAGTGAAACAGAGTTTTATTATAGATTCCTAGCTACACAGCTGTAAGCTGATCTAATCAAAGCGTGTTAATATTTAGTATTATTTACCTAAAACTCCTAAATAAGGCAACGAAGTCCATAAAGTCCAATTGCGTATCATAGCCCACTGAGCCCGTCCTTAAATGTTTGAGGTTTTCCCAAAATCTCTCGCTTGTCTCCAATCTTCTTAAACTGTGACAAAACAAATAAGATTTGTATCAATATTCTAGAACAAGTTGTTTGCATATAACATTTATTAAAAATTATAAATAACAATTCGGAATATGATAGTTGTGGGTTCAATGAAGTATTTTCGTTTCCTCGCTGTGGCGACATAGCAAAGACGGTGTTAAGTTTCGTAACTCAATACGCAATATTCGAGATATTGCGTATTGAGTTACAAAACTTAAAAGCGGAGAACAGAGTGTTTTTGAACTAAGTTTCCGTTCGTCTGCCTTGCGGGAAGCGTGCGTGCACAGCGTGAAACAGCTCAAGCGTGACACAGATAGACGCTAGTGCTAAGACGTACTTCGTATCACAAGCACCGCCTATTTTTTTTGACATTGCGTGTTGTGAGGCGGAACTTTATATAATTTTATTATACGACCATACAAATAGCTCACCTACTACGGTTAGGTGAGGCACTAAGTACGCTGGTGGTGGCTGTGAGACTACTGTGCCTGTGTGTACTGTGTGTATGAGAGCACTGACTTGACGCAGCCGAATAGGAACTGAAAATAGAAATGCTGTTGATACATTTGGTCTTGCATATGTTTTACTTATACGCACTTACTATTACTTAAGGAATCGCACGTATTTCATATAACTATACTTTTTCTTCCTTTTTATATTTGCTCTCCGGGGGCTCATCATACTTTTAACGTAATCTTCAAATTCCAGGATCAACGATATTGAGCCAACCGAGGTCTTTCTATGCGTATATTAACTTTTGCGTCATAAATATTTTTTGTCATTCTTTGCCTGCCTGAGTACATATTTTTTTATTTTCATTGTGACATTCACACTAGTACCTGTCATACTACAAAAAAAAATATTTAAAAAATATATAAGGATCACCTATGCCTTGGTGAACCATGGACAGCATCATCATCACTCCTGGTGCCAGAATTATGGGAGCTGTAGCTTTTTGGTGAACTTTTTAATTCTGAAGTTGATTTATTTTTTTTAAACTTGATAGCAGAACTTTTGACGGAGTCTGAATGGTCTGAATACTTCACGGGAGTGGAATGAGAGGAACTGCCACTTATCGATTCCCTTCCACCGAAGACCTACGAAAGGAATTTACTGTTATATATTTCAATAAATGTATTTACTTATGTTTGGTTCGAGTCTCGGGAAAAAAAAATTAACTTGAAAAAAATTGTATGACAACCCCAGGCTCTTCTTTGGGTTTATCTATCTATCTGTATTATAAACTTGAAGAGTTTATTTAATTATTTTTGTGTAGAATAGTATAGTCTTATCTAGAAAGGCTATAAGCTATATTAAATGAGTTTATTTCGATATTCAGAGCTAACTTGGGCACTTGGGTGTGTCATACACGATTCTCTGATTAGTTATTGTCATATAACTACGAGGACAAAGCTACAGGTAAAAGGAACATGTATTATGTTATTTTTCTCTTTTGAATGAAAGAAATTTCAAATTTTAGGCCAAAAGCCAAAAGTGAAGAATACCACAATTCGGTTTTTGATAGGCTGAATGCGATAGTACTGAATTTAAATAAAAACAATGGTTCTATACCTTTTCTTGCTATTGTTATTTTGATCTGTTCCTTTTAAATTTGTAAATTTTTGACTTTGTTATCAGTTCTAAGGAATTGAATTTGACCTAATTTTAAAAGTAGTACAATGATTAGATTTGGCAGTTATACCCAGAATAGTTAATTAGGGTAATAATAGGGAAGAAAATGTTAAGTAAAATAACAACATACAGACCCGTATAGCATCAGACACAAGAGGTTCACAGCAGCACCCGTCCTCGTAGTACAACGCCGTGTATTTGTTCTTCAACCACGCTAGACTTCTGTCCGCTAGTTTAGTCTGGCTTATCAGCGCTTTGATAACAGAATGTAGACCTACTGCCCATACCCTGTAAAATATTTAAGAAAAAATAAATCAAAATCAGCTTCACGCTGTATCCCGCACTCAGCAGGGTAGGCAGAGGGAACCTAGT